>CAUYPK010088969.1:0-11350 GCA_963574355.1 Loris lydekkerianus
GTTTACATGGATGGAGCTGGAACATATTCTTCTTAGCAAAGTATCTCAGGAATGGAAGAAAAAGTATCCAATGTACTCAGCCCTACTATGAAGCTAAATTATAGCTTTCACATAAGGCTATAACCTAACTATAGCACAAGACTATGGGGAAAGGGCTAAGGAAGGGGCAGGGAGTGGGGAGGTTTTGGTGGAGGGAGGATAATAGGTGGGGCCACATCTATGGTGCATCTTAGAATGGGTACAGGTGATTGCACTAATGTACACAGCTATGATTTAACAATAAAACAACAACAACAACAACAAAAAAAAACATAGCCACCCAGCCTATGGCTCTGAAGCCCCATCAGAAGGACACAGGCAGGGGAGTGTGTGGGTGGAGGGCATTTCATTCAGAGCTGTTCTATGGGTTTTGGAAAGTGGAATGACCCCTCAAATGTGGCAGACACGGGTATCCAACAGGAATTTAGTTTTCCTCTGCAAATGCAGGTGAAACTTGCAGTGGCTGGAGGAGCTGCTTTGTGGCTGTGTCCTTAGCACGTCCTTCACTTGGCCTTGTAGTTATCAGGATCACGGGGACCCTGACCAGCATGGGTGCCAGGGAAGAAAGGGAATGGGAAAAGGGCTGCCCACTGAACCTCTCCAGGCCTGGAAGAGTGGACTTCTGCCAGGCAGTGTGCACATGAGTCTGGGACTGCGGCTCAATTTTAACTTGTGCTGACACCTGGATAGTCACCATCTCAACTACACTTGGGGAGAGGAAGCTGGAGAGAGAGAGGCAGGTAGTGGTTGCATGAATCAGGCCTAGTTGGAGATGTGATTGGCAGCTTTAGAGACCCCTGACTTGGGCTGAAGAGCCGGCTGCCCTCTTCCTGCCCCCCTTTCTTCCTCTCCCTCCTCCACCAACTCCCAGCTTCAGGGGCTACAGGTGAAAGGAATAGAAGGTAAAGCATGCTTATCAAAGTTTTGCTTTCATAAAATGTAACTTGTCTTAGTTCTTTTGTTCTGCTGTAACAGAATACCAAAGACTGGGTAATTCATAAAGAATGGAAGTTTCTCTCGTGCTGGAGGCTGGGAAGCCTCAAGGCACCAGCAGTTCTGGTCTCTGGTGAAGGCTGCTCTCCACTTCCAAGATGGGGCCTAGAAGCTGCATCCTCTGGGAGGGAGGAATATTATGTCCTCACTGGCAGAAAGCAGAAGGCAAGTGGAGGTCAACTTCCTAGGGCAAACTTCTTTAAAAGGGCACCCGATTTCCCTTCACGAGAGAGAGGAGCCTTCGCAGCCTCATCTCTTAAAAGCCCTGCCTCTTAATACCATCACGCAGGCAACACCTGAATTTAGAGGGGACACGTTCAAACCATAGCATAACCCAGTTCTGCCAAAGCCCATCAAGTTTCTCCCGTAACTCTTCCTCCTGGCTTATGAGCTGAGTCATTTCCTTCTCCTGGGGTCATGGTGACCCCCATAGTACCTGCTTCAGCATCCTCGTGGATTTATCTCTTTCTCTCTCTCTCTCTCTCTCTCTCTCTCTCTCTCTCTCTCTCTCTCTCTCTGTTTTTTAATTAAATCATAGTTGTGTCCATTAATGCAATCATGGGGTACAATGTACTGGTTTTACATACAATTTGAAATATTTTCATCCAACTGGTTAACATAGCCTTCTTGGCATTTTCTTAGTTATTGTGTTAAGACATTTATATTCTACACCTAGTAAATTTCACATGTACCCTTGTAAGATGCACCGCAGGTGTGGCCTCACCAATCACCCTCCCTCTGCCCATGCTCCCCCCTTCCTCCCCTCCCTCTCTCCTTTCCCCTTCTTCTTGGGCTATAATCATATGAAAGCTCTAAATTAGTTTCATAGTAGGGCTGAGTACATTGTATACTTTTTCTTCCATTCTTGAGATACTTTGCTAAGAAGAATATGTTCCAGCTCCATCCATGTAAACATGAAAGAGGTAAAGTCTCCATCTTTTTTAAGGCTGCATAATATTCCATGGTGCACATATACCACAGTTTATTAATCCATTCATGGGTTGATGGGCTTCTTCCATGACTTAGCAATTATGAATTGGGCTGCAATAAACATTCTGGTACAAATATCTTTGTTATAATGTGATTTTTGGTCTTCTGGATATATACCTAGTAGAGGAATTGTAGGATCGAATGGCAGGTCTATTTTTTGATCCCTAAGTGTTCCCCAAACATCTTTCCAAAAGGAATGTATTAGTTTTCATTCCCACCAGCAATGTAGAAGTGTTCCCTTTTCTCCACAGACACGCCAACATCTCTGGTTTGGGGATTTTGTGATATAGGCTAATCTTACTAAAGTTAGATGATATCTCAAAGTAGTTTTGATTTGATTTTCTCTGATGATTAAGGATGATAAGCATTTTTTCATATGTCTGTAGGCCATGTGCCTATGTTCTTCAGAGAAATTTCTCTTCAAGTTTCTTGCCCAGCCTGAGATGGAATCATTTGTTCTTTTCTTGCTTATACGTTTCAGTTATCTGGATTCTGATTATTAAACCCTTGTTGGAGATGTAACCTGCAAATATCTTCTCTCATTCTGAGGGCTGTCTGTTCGTTTTACTTACTATGTTCTTGGCTGTGCAGAAGTTTTTAGTTTGATCAGGTCTCAGTAATATACTTTGATGTTGCTTCAATTCCCCAAGGGGTCCTCCTCATGAAATATTCTCCTAGGCTGATTTCTTCAAGTGTTTTCCCTGCACCTTCTTCTAGTATTTTTCTAGTTTCATGTCTTAAGTTTAAATCTTTAATCCAGTGAGAGTCTATCTTAGTTAATGGTGAAAGGTGTGGATACAATTTCAATCTTCTACAGGCCACCAGCCAGTTCACCCAGCACGATTTGTTAAATAGGGAATCTTTTCCCCACTGAATGTTTTTAATTGGCTTGTCAAAGATCAAATAATGGTAAGTAGCTGGGTTCATCTCTTGGTTCTCTATTCTGTTATATCTACCTCTCTGTTTTTGTGCCAGTACCATGCTGTTTTGATCACTATTGATTTATAATATAGTCTGAGGTCTGGTAGTGTGATTCCTCCTGCTTTTTTTTTTATTTCTGAGTAATGTCTTGGCTATTCAAGTTTTTTTCTGATTCCATATAAAATGAAGTTTTTTTTTTGAGATCTTTAAGTATGACAGTGGGATTGCATTAAAATTGTATATTGCTTAGGGTAGTATGGACATTTTAACAATGTTGATTCTTCCCAGCCGTGAGCATGATATGTTTTTCCATTTGTTAACGTCTTCAACTATTTCTTTTCTTAGAGTTTCATAGTCCTCTTTATAGAGATCTTTCACATCCTTTGTTATGTAAACTCCCAAATATTTCATCTTCCTTGGCACTACTGTGAATGGAATAGAGTCCTTGACTGTATTTTCAGCGTGACTATTGTTGGAATATATAAAGGCTACAGATTTATGAATGTTGATTTTGTAACCTGAGATGCTGCTGTATTCCTTGATCACTTCTAAAGGTTTTGTAGTAGAATCCTTGGTGTTTTCCAGATATACAATCATATCATCTGTGAAGAGTAAAAGTTTGATCTCTTCTGACCTTATATGGACACCCTTGATCGCATTTTCTTCCCTAATTGCAATGGCTAAAACCTCCATTACAATGTTAAAGAGCTGTGGAGACAATGGGCAACCTTGCCTGGTTCCTGATCTGGGTGAAAATGATTTCAATTTAATTCCATTCAATATGATAGTGGCTGTGGGTTTGCTGTAGATGGCCTCTATCAGTTTAAGAAATGTTCCTTCTATACCCATTTTCTTAAGTGTTCTGATCTTCAAGAGATGCTAGATATTAAAAGCTTTTTCTGCATCAATTGAGAGAATTATATGGTCTTTGTTTTTTAATTTGTTTGTGTGATGAATTATATTTATAGATTTATGTATATTGAACCAGCCTTGAGACTCTGGGATAAAAGCCATTTTGTCATGGTGTATAATTTGTTTGATATGTTGCTGGACTCTGTTTATTAGGATCTTGTTGAATATTTTTGCATCAATATTCATTAGTGATATTGGTCTATAATTTTCTTTTCTTGTTGGGTCTTTTCCTGGTTTGGGGGTCAGGGTGATGTTTGCTTCATAGAATATGTTGGGCAGTATTCCTTCTTTTTCTATATTTTGGAAAAGGTTGAGTTATATAGGTACTAGTTCCTCTTTAAATGTTTGGTAGAATTCTGATGTAAAGCCATCTGGTCCTGGGCTTTTCTTTTTAGGGGGATTTTTGTATTATTGATGCTATTTCAGAACTTGATACAAGCCTGTTCAACATTTCCACTTGATTCTGGCTAAGTCTTGGAAGACAGTGTGCTTCCAAGTATTGGTCAATTTCCTTCAGATTTTCATATTTCTGCGAATAAAGTTTCTTATAATATTTATTAAGGATTTTTTGAATTTCTGAGGAGTCTGTTATTATTTTGTCTTTGTCATTTCTGATGATGAAATTAGAGATTTTACTCTTTTTTTTTTTTTTCCTGGTTGGGTTAGCCAAAAATTTATCTATTTTATTGACCTTTTCAAAAAACTAACTTTTTGATTTATTGATCTGTTGTATAATCCTTTTGTTTTCAATTTCATTTAATTCTGCTCTAATTTTGGTTATTTCTTTTCTTCTGCTGGGTTTGGGATTAGAATGTTCTTCCTCTCTCTCTCTTTTTTAATCATTATTTGTGATATATTCATGGAAAAGAGTTCTCACTTTTTTTCTTTCTTCTCTCTTTTCCTCTTTCTGTCTCTTTTGTTTTCCTTTACCCTCCTTGAGGCTCCTCGGTCTCCTTGATCTCCTCTTCTTCCCTCTCTTACTCCTAAGCTTTCTTCTTTTACATTTATTTTGGTCTTTCCCCTTCAAGATCTTGCTCCTCTTACAAAATTGTAAGGCCAGGACTATGTCCTGAACATCTGTCCACACAGTTCTCAGTGAAATTTGGCCTTCCTGGCGAGGAACTATGCTGGAGGTGCCAAGGTACCAACCAAGGCCAGAGCCCGCCTTCCCCCAAGCCCTCCTGGGATGCCTCTTTGATTCTTTGCGCTGTCTGCAGTCTGGGTCATTTTGGTGACTGACAGTTGCTTTGTCTTTTTCCTGGCTGGCTGGTCCTCAGCCTAGTGTTATCATCTGCAACCACCTGTTTTGGCTGGACAGGCCCTTTTTCAAAGGGAAGACGTGGTTTTGGAGGCAAGTGGGTAAGTCCCAAAATCTGCCTTCTTTGCATTTCTTTATTCCCCTGCTGGCAATAGGAATTCTTAGTGACTAGAAAAACCAAAAATGTCTCTGAGCCTTAAGTTTCTGACTCAGACTGTGTCAAAAAAGAAGAAAAACAAACAAAACCAAAAACAAATTCTCTAGCTCTAATCATGGGATATTATTGCAGACAAATATAATTATCCAGACTTTAGGGGTGAAATTAGGGTCTTTTGTTACTTTGAATTGTGACCGTAATGCAGAGATGTGTAAGAGTAGCAGACAAGAAGTCTCCATGGAAGGATCAAATTGAAACTTCAAGTTTAAATAGCTAATGGCCTTGGTGCCCTTGCTATGTGCCAGGTGCTGGGCTAACAGCTTCATGTAGATCCTCGGTGACTCCTGCAACAACTGTAGGAGGCAAAGCCAATGTTATTTATATTACCATTTTCTACATGAGAAAACTGGCTTAGGAAAGGCTAAGTGGTTTACCCAGGGTTACCTACTTAGGGATCCAAACCTGGTGGGCACGCTGGTTCTTATGCTCTTCTTAGACCCTTTACTAAACTACCTCCAAAAGGAAAACCATAGTTTTGAAGTTTCAGAAATTTTTTAGGACTCAGGATCTGGATTCCAGGAACAAGGCACTCCAACTTAGAATGAGCTTGAAGATTAGTAAGTCATCACAAGAAGATAATGATGGTTTCCTTCATTTTATATGTTTGAGTCCATTAGATGAGCCCTACAAAAGTGGACTTTTGGACTATGTACTTCTGGACATCCTTACTCTGACCTGTCCTGCTGCCATGGTGAATAAGCATCTGAGTTGAGAACCAGTGACAGCAGTTTCAGGTGGGAGCTTGTTAGAAATGGGGGAGCTCAGGCCCCACCCCAGACACACTGAATCAGAATCCGCACTTGAACAAGGTCCCTACGTGATTTGTGTGCCTGTGAAAATGTGAGAAGAGCCCACAGTTTTGGGGGTGGTGGTGGCTGTGAGGCCAAAGTAGTTGGGTTTTACTCAGAAGTGGAGATAACGGCAAGCAGAGAACTCATTCACAAATCAGTCACTCCTTTTAGGGAGGGAGGAACCTAAATATTTATTATTGAGAAAATATTTTAACCACTCACAATGTAACTCATCAGAAGTGGTCATTTAAAGTCACTTTGTTCCACTCCCACATATGACCTCATGTAATGTCCACAGCAAGCCAGCGAGGTGGGGCGAGTACTCTCCTGACCCTTACTTGACAAAAAGAAAGCGCGGCACAGAGAGATTAAATAAATTTTCCAAGGTCAATACAGTAAGCAAGGAACAATAATTTTTTTTTTTTTTTAAACAGCATAATTTACCTGAAACCAGATACCAGAGCACACTTAAGTACCTCATTCACTGAACGCCACTTGTTTTTAGTCTAACACTTAGAGACTTTCTGAGTCACTCCCTGGGACCAGGTCCTTGCCAGAGCTGAACAAAAGCACTCAGCCACCTGTGCCCACTTAGTAGCAGAGAGAAGAACAAAAACTTCGTAAGTGCTTCTACTGAGAGCCAGTGGCACTTTAGTTGTATATCTACTTTTTTGTCTTCAATTCTTACATCTCTTCCAATTTCTTTAAAGAAGAGAATTGCATGTAGAATTGTGAGTTTTTGTCAGTAGGGAGGGTGTCTTAGTCACCGTCCCACCAGCAGTGTGCTTGGTGCTGCGTTTACTATGGAGGAATGGGACAATAAACCTCTATTACATGCAGATCCAAGCTTTTTCTAAGAATGTTCTTTAAGGAAGCTTTTCCATTTTTCTTTAGGACATTTAAAATAATAGCTCAGAGTCATCCTTTGAAACAAAGCCACTCTGGGGCAGTTTCCTTGGGAGGCCAGGAGAATAACTCCTTTTCTATTCTGCCCACACTTTCTCAGATTTCTCTCATTCAGGGTTTTGCTATCAGAGTCAGCAGGTTCTCATTTGGCTGATGGACAATGTTAAGGAGGGATGAAAATTGGTTAGTTGTGTGAACCAGCCACCCCAAGAGAATTCTGTCTCACGAGTAGTCAGGAACTTTCCTGGGGGAAGAGGACAAAGGCTACAGAATTACACAGATTTAGGTTTGAATTATGGGCATTTGACTCTGTCTTTTTTTTCTCATTTATAAAATGGGGTAACAATACCCAGCCCCTCGGTTTGGTTATGGGAACCATAGGAGATGGTGCATGTGGACTAGCAGTGGGTCTAGTGGTATGAAGCCTGCACAAAATAACTGGTGTTCCATCTGCAGAGGTGATCAGATGAAGTCAGCAGAAACATGATCATATTCTTCTTAGTAAAGTATCTTGAGAATGGAAAAAAAGTCCCCAATGTACTCAATACTATTGTGAAATCAATATAGAATCACCTACACTTTCATGTGAAAGCTACAACACAATTATAGCCCAGAAAGAAGGAGAGAAGAGGGCAAGGGGAGGGGATAGGGGTGGACAGGTGGCAGGAGGGTAATTGGTGGGACCTCACCTACTGTACATATTGCAAGGGTGCATGCAAATATATTAAATAGTAGAGTATAAATGCTAAACACAATAAATAAGTAAGGAGAATGTTATGTTAACCAGTCTGATGTATACATTCCAAATGGTATATAAAATCAGCACTTTGTACCCCATAAATGCAGTAATGTACACAGTTATGACCTAATAAAAAAAATAGAAAAAAACACATGATTTTCTCCCAAAGTGTGGGGGCAACTGTACAACCCAGATAGGCAGGGCCGTTTTTTCCCAAAGGAATGAGGAGGACTCTTTCCAGACTTCTGTGCCATTGCTCTCACTGTCCCCTTCCTTCTAGGACAGGATTTGCTCCACAGTCTTCTCAGATGGTCTGGGTTGTGCAGTGTGACTCCCCGATGACACCACCAAGTATGTCCTCCTTTTGATCAATGTAAGAGAAAGAGCAGTCCACAAGTTGTTCCTGGGATGAAGCTAGTTTTAAAGAGCTTTTCTGAAGGAGTGAGTTTTATTCTATTGATTCACATGGTTCACACACTAAACCGCAGCCCAGCCTGGTTAAGGCACATCCCTGATGTCACAGAGCAGGAAAGTGCAGGAACCAAGAATCAAACCCAGGTCTGTCTGACGCAGAGCCCTTCACCGACTGTGGGGGGAGAGGTGCAGAGTGATCCCCCCTCCTCCTGCAGTGGGCGTGGGAGGGAGGGAATGCCGAGGCTCAGGTCTGCATGACTGACCGGATCAGGAGGCTCTGTACGTCCTGCACAGATGGCTTCCTCCAGGTAATCATTGAACTCCCTCCCCAGCCAGGGAGAGGCTACATGCCAGCACCAGGCATGGCAGAAGTGGCTGCTTACCCAGCAGGAGAGGAGGTGAAGCCCTAGAGAAGGGTGCCCAAGCCCAGCGTAGCTTCAATCTTTCCTTTACTCCCTTGGGAAGTGCAGGGGACAGAGAGGACACTTCAGCCTTTATAGCCTCTGCTGCCAGTGAATGCTTAAAACCCTCCAAAGAGAAATTTAATGGTACCAGCCTCCCAGAGACTCTCCAGGTGTGTACATCTAGTTCTGCTTAATGAGCCAGTGACTGTGGAGACAAGCGTTCGTTAATCGTCTGCTTCTCAAGCCCTGCTCAAGCTGGTTGTGGTAGGGGGACAGATGGAGGTAAGCCAGGTTGTGAGCTGAGAGGGGGTCCCTAGAGCAGAGGCAGAGGAGTTCCAGAGCTCTCACCTGCCACCCACTCTGGACACCTTCAATCTATGCAGCTCTGTTGGGCCCAGACTGCTGTATTTTTTGGTTTCAGGCCAAGGGAGATGTGCAAAAGGATTTTCTAAGACAGGTGAGTTGCTTGGGCTTAGAAGGTTTTGGGCTGGAGGCATCTGCCCCACATGGTCTATCTTCTCTGTGATTCTCTCTGTTGAACTGGAAATGCCAGTTCAACAGAGGGAGCAGTGCACGGCTTCCAGTGTGAGGAGCAGGCTACTGAAGCAGGAAGACACATTTCTGTGGCTTACTCAGGCCAGGAAAGAACACAAAATACAGACACTGAGTCCCACGGAGAGTAAGTGCGCTCTCTGCCTGGCTGCATGCTGCCATGGAGATGGGAAGGGTGAGCCCAGGAGAACACCGTGGGAGGTCATTTAACAAGCCTGATGCTGTGTCTCAGCTCCTGGAAATCCCGCTGCAACATGGAGCAGATAAAAGAAGCCAAAAGGAAAGAAGATCAAAGAATAAAAGAATTTCTACAGGATGCCAGATCCATGGTCCCTCCAGGCCAGAATTCTCTGATAACAATAATGAACACGGTAGGGGAGGGAATGTTTATTCTATTGGTAGGGCTCATGCTTTTTATGAATTAAAAAAATGTCTCTTAGTATCCTTATGGGTTTGGCTGAGCAGCCAAAAATTATTTTTATGTTTGTCCCTTAACTATGGTGACCTCAAAAATTAGGCATATATCCCTTCTACCTCCTACCCCCAGCTGTAGAAAACAGTAGCACATTATTGGCCTATAACGCACAACAGTCCACTGCCTTCTGGCCCCCAAATGGGCATGTCCTTGGGCAGGTCACTGTGCCACTCTGGATTCAATTTTCTTGTCTGTGAAATGAGGATTGGCTGGACCAGACCACTAGTTCTCAACCCTGACTGTAAATTAGGATTTTCTGGGGAGTTTTAAACAATGAAGTAATTCTCATCGCATAGAATCACACATCACTATAACTCATAAATGCATTCATGTAAAAAATGGTGAAAACGCAATAAGATCTAGTGAATGGCATTTTACCAGTGTCAACTTCCTGATATTGATATTGTCTTACAGTTATTTAAGATGACAAAATTGGGGGAAGTTGGGTGAATGTCACGTATCAAATTATTAATACATGTATCATTTAACAACTTTCTGTAATTTCAAAATAAAGACCTAAAGAAAATTCTAAACCAGGTGCAGTGGCTCACATCTGTAATCCCAGAGATTTGGGAGGCTGAGATGGGAGGATGGCTTGAGCCCAGAAGCCTGATGTTACAGTGAACTCTGAACTCTGAACTCTGGTACCACTGCACCTCAGCCTGGGTGAGAGAGTGAGATCCTGTCTCAAACAAAACAAAACAACAAAACACCCTGAACTCCACCCCATTGGTTTGGGGCTCAGACATCAATGTTTTTTAGAAGCTCCTCAAGTGGTTGCAATGTGCAGCCATGGCCAGAACCACTGAAATAAGTGATCTCTAGGCTCCTTTCCACACCTAAAATATTATAAGTCGGGGGTGGAGACAAGATGGCTGACTGAAGCCAGCTTTCCACAGCGGCTCCCATCCAGAAGGAGAGTTAAAGGACATAAATTTAGCAAGTAACCTGGTAGATTAGAGCTGCACCAAGAGAGAAGGTTGAAGAACGCATGTCAACCCCACTGAGGTGAGCTGCGACCGCAAAGATACAAACAAAAGGTACAAAATTCATCACCAAGTGGATGGGAGTCCCCTCCCCCATGAGAATGGCTCAGAGTGCCCCACAAACAAATGAGCAGAATTCAAAGGTCCTCCCACTCCACTCCACAGGAGATACCCTCTAAAAACTGGACCTACCTCCCTTACTAGGGTGCCACGGCATTCTCCTGCCAGGCATAAAACTGTATAAAACTATACATATTTTCTACCTGCAACTCTGAGCTCCCAGCAATCCCCTCCACTCTCACTTTGAGGTCTGGAGGCCTGTCCCCCAGGAGTCCAGATTCTTGGGTAATTTCTTGAGGGGTGTGGACAGAGCCTAGACTGCAGCTGGTCAGTGCTGATTCTATGTCATGGGAGTAAGGAGAGGACGGTTGGCTGAGAGGGAACCACACCGGAATGGCCATGCCCTGAGGTGCAGAGCAGTAGCCGTTTTTGGCAACAATAGGACTCCCTCCTGGATATTCTGAAGCCACACCCCCTGTCTCCCTGGGCAACCAGAGGATGCTGGGCATCTTCTCAGGTGGCAACCACCTTGGAACAGATCTGGGATGGAAACGCAGCCCCCGTGAGTGAAGGGTTTGCCTGAGGTGGTACCAGCCTGGGTGGAGCGCAGGGACTAGAAAATGCATGTGCAGAACTGGTAAATTCCCAGGGCGGGGCTGACCCAGAGGACCACTTTACTGAGCCTAAGATGCA
>CAUYPK010088970.1:0-49444 GCA_963574355.1 Loris lydekkerianus
TAATTTAGAAGACATTTTACTTTGCCTCCCTCCCATCTGTTCTCAAACTCTATTATTATTGAGACAATCTACTTTGTTTCCCTTGGTAGAGTGCTCTGGCATCATAGCTCATAGCAACCTCAAACTCTTGGGCTCAAGTGATTCTTTTGCCTCAGCCTCTCGAGTAGGTGGGACTACAGTTGCCCTCCACAAGGCTATTTTTTAGAGATGGGATCTTGCTCTTGCTCAGGCTGTTCTTAAACTCCTGTGAGTTCAAGCGATCCACCCACCTGGGCCTCCCAGAGTGCTAGGATTACAGGTGTGAGCCACTGCACCCACCAAACTCTAGAGCAGTGGTTCTTAACCTTCCTAATGTTGGCCCTTTAATACAGTCCCTGCGGATCGAGACCCACAGGTTGAGAACCGCTGCTGTAGACTTTTTAAATCAGGCATGTACAATAAAAGACGAATCTGTAGGTATCTAGAAAGGCAGAAAATATCTACTTGTACATAGAACAAATGAACAATCTACTTGTACTGAAAGACCCCCGAAGGGAGACCCTCACTCAAATCTCGGGAGGGTGCGGCGCCCAAGGACTCACGAGAGACCACACTTGATGCAAGAACACACGAGGCTTTATTCAGCGAAAGCCAGAGCTCTGGGGCCTACACGTATCTCACGCAGGAGACAGAGGAGTGGACCCTGAACTCAAGAAGGGAGCTCTTTTTATAGGGTTCTGGAAGAAGCGGGAAGGAATGGCGCATTACAATCTTATTGGTTCATTTAAATTGATCCACTCTATCTTTACGTGACAGAAGTTTAAATTCAAGTCAAGGTATCGGGGTAGAATAATTCCTTGTATTTGTTTTTCTCAGAACTGCTGACCCAGCCCTATCGCACCATCTGGAGCCCTGGACGGGTCTTTTCCTGGAACATGGGGCTCTCTGGAGCCCTGGATGCCATTTCCAGGAACATGAGGCTCATGTAGGGTAGACACCTTGTAACATGCCTGGCCAGCTAAAAATTTTCCATTCTTACAGTACAAATGAACAATTTACTTGTACATTTATGGAGCCACAAAGAATCATGTTACAAAAGCCTATTTAGGCTGGGTTCGGTGGCTCACTCCTGTAATCTCAGCACTGTGGAGGGCTGAGTCAGGAGACCAGCCTGAGCAAAAGTGAGAACCAGTCTCTACTAAAAAGAGAAAAATCAGTTGGGTGTTGTAATGGGTGTCTGTTGTCCCACCTACTCAGGAGGCTGAGGCAGGATGATTGCTTGAGTCCAGGAGTTTGAAGTCTATAGCCTGGGCCACAGAGCAAGACTTAGGGGAAAAAAAAAGAATATCTAATAAAATGGGAGAAAATTCAGAATATTGTGTTAAGAAGCCAAAATATACCTTTGCAAGGTAGTGTACTGATTATGCCAAACATGAAATGGATATGTATTAAACAAACATGAGGATATGTAACACAATTTTAAATGTAATTGATTCTAGGAAGTAAAATATAAAAGATTTTTATGTTCTCCTATATCCTATTTATTTATTTTTATTTTTGGACAGGGCTGGCTTTGAACCTGGCACCTCCGCTGCCCCCTGTATCCTATTTATGCAACAGATTTAAAAGTGTTACCAAACCAAATTTGGGTCCATCTACCTTGTGCATCAAAGCCAAACACCAGCTTCAGTATTTGCGGGGAGAGAAAGTAAGGAGCCAGACAAGGAGACAGAGCAGCTAATGCTTAAGACCCCAACTCCCTGATAGTTTACAGGCAAAGGTTTTTAAAAGCAGGGCTGGGGACTGGGCGCCTGTGGCTCAAGCGGCTAAGGGGCCAGTCACATACACCCGGAGCAGGCGGGTTCGAATCCAGCCAGGGCCTGCCAAACAACAATGATGCTGCAACACAAAAATAGCCCGGCGTTGTGGCAGTCGCCTGTAGTTCCAGCTATTTGGGAGGCGGAGGCAGGAGACTTGCTTGAGCCCGGGAGTTAGAGGTTTCTGTGAGCTGCAATCTCAGGGAAACAGCTTGAGGCACTGAATAAAAAAAAAAAAAAAAAAAAAAAGCAGGGGTGGGGCCCTCAAAAGCGAGATAAAGCCTGGAAATTTCTGTAACTTCCTTATTTAAAGCCTGGAAATTTCTGTAACTTCCTTATTCATTTTCTTGTTCCAGTCTTAGGTCTACAGGACAGCAGTAGGCAGTTTCCACCTGGTAGGGGTCCTGATTGCTGAAGAACAACTCTTATATCAAGATGTTATCGTTAGTTTATACAGAGAATTAATCATCTTGTAACTCTTCAGTGATGGGCAGCGCCTGTGGCTCAAAGGAGTGGGGTGCTGGCCCCATATGCCGGAGGTGGTGGGTTCAAACCCAGCCCCAGGCCAAAAAAAAAAAAACCAAAAAACTCTTCAGGGACTATTATTTAGGTTATTGTTATCTCCTTGCTTAGAGGGTTATTCATTTACTTCCCAAATTGCTGGTTACAAGACTGACTAGGTGCCTGGAATTTCCCTTGAAGGAACTCAAACTTTTCCTTTATTTCCGTGCTTGCGGAGGGGGTGAAGCCCAGCAGGCCCTTAAGAAACGTCCCTACTCCCCCTCAAAACGTGTTATAAAACAAATGGCACAAGTCAAAAATTGCTTTTGTTGAAAAGCATGAAAGTGAAATTTTACTAGTCTAGAAACCCGAAGGAAGTGTTTCATTTGCAAAGGCAAGGCCACCTGCTAGTGGGTGAGTCATGGACACAGGCTAGCACCTGCCACCGCAGACGCCACACTGGCGAAATGCCCCACGTGCACTACGGCCACCCCGGCCATCGGCCATCGCCTGCATCTCCTTGGCTGCCCCAGGAAGCCCGGCAACTCCTGCTGTGTCTTAATTTCTGGAATATAGGCTTTTTCAAAGTTCACATGATTGGGCCTTTTCATTGCTTGGAACAAATCGGAAGCTACGGACTTAAGGCTGGTGCCTTCTGCGGCCCGCGGGCCAGGGAGCGTGTGCGCTGCGGCCGGAGGTGCGGGGCCGCCCCGCAGTAGCTGGGAGTGCCGCCTGGGAAAAGCCCTGGCACGACGCTCCAGGGCGGCCGGAGCCAACTTTGAAGTCTCCCGACGGTCTCGCGGCCTTTCATAAGCCAGTGACTACGGATCAGGCCAACTGACCAGAGGCCGGCCACGCGGTCGCCCGGGGACGCGCGTCCTCTTCAGGGACAAAAGGGTCGGGAAACGAGCTCGGGCCTGTCCCAGAACACCGGGGCCGGTGGTCGTCATGGCAACGGAGGCCGGCCTTCCGAGGCCAGCAGCCTGGGCGGGGTAACTGCTGGCTGACCCAGCCCGCTCGCGCTGCCCGGCGTCTGCCCCGCGGCGGTCCCTGCCCCGCCCCCAGGCCGCGGCCGCCCCAGCCGGCGACTGACCCTCAGCAGCTCCTGTAGTCACGTGGCGCTGGGAACCCGGCGGGGGGGAGGTTGGGGACGGGCCTGGCAGTTGTGAACTCGAACCTGCTGCTGTCGCCGCGGCGGGGAGGGGAGCGGGCAGCGGGCAGCGGAGGCCGTCCTCCTGGCTCCATGGACGGACGCCGCGCCCCTGCACAGCCCGCCGGAGAGGTACGGCCCGGGCAGGGGCACGGGGGTGCCGCGGGGTCTTGGGGGGCAGCTCCACCTGTGGGGCGCGTGACCGTGAGTGTGCGCGACTATGTGTGTGTGTGTGAGTGTGTGCGTGTGCGCGCGCGCAGGGGGACACTGGATCTGCGGCGGGGGGTGGGGTGGCGAGCGCACCTGCGCACAGGCTTAGAGTGCTGCGCAGTGTGTGGGACCCTAAATGGCTGATTCGTAGGAGCGTGTCCGTGGGACACACACGGGACCTGTGTGTCCGTGAACGTTGTCCGAGGACATGCGCGACTACAAAAGGGGGGTGCGGGGCTTCTGCCACCCTTGGCCATCCAAGATGCCGAAGGGGATTCTGACCAAGTCTTAGTCACACTAGCAGGCCTTGTGCAGCCCCATGGGAAATAGGCCTGAAATTCCTGTTGGGGGGAGGGTGGGGGAAGGGAGCCAGCAGAGATTCCAGAGTTACTGCCATAGCCCGGCCTTTGGGCATCAGGAAAAGTCCAGATCCTGGCCCCAGAATGGAGAATTAGTTCTGTGACCTTACTCCGGGAGGAAGTGACCCTCAAAGGCAGCAGTGTACTTCCTTGGTGAAGCAGCGTATTCATTTATTAATCCAGTGTCCATTAAGGTCACTCTGCCAGGCAGGGTTGGAGCTTAAGGCCGGAGCTATGGCTTTATGGGGGGAGGGGTTGTGGCTGACTAGGACACAAAGATGACTGCCCTAGAGGAGCTCAGAGCCTTATACATGTTTTCTCTCCCCTCCCCACAGGTAAGGCTGGCCTCTCTGCAGTCAGAGGTCTGAGCTCTGCCATGGGGGTAGGGGTGTCTTTACTGCTACAGTTTTCTCTGACACCTGGGGGCTATCGGAGTGTGGGCAGAAGTCGGCGCTGCAGAGGAAGAAGTATCCTCAGGAACATTCCCAGGAGGAGCTGGCAAAAGCCTCATTCTCAGCTCTGCAGTCTCAAGGGTAGAGTCTGGGCTTTGCTGTGTTCTCAACCACTCTACAACTCCTGCACACAGGGCCCCATCCTGACAGAAGGAGAGGGGCCTGCAAGGGAAGGATCCCTTTCTCATGTCCTGGAGGTCTTCCCTGTGCTCAGTATGGCATTGGGAAAGAGTCATGGCTGTGCCCCCCAGGAGGAAAAAGGCTCTAGGGAATTGAGGAGATTGTGTTTGGAGCTTGCAAGCAGGCACTGAAGGCCCCCCGGGAGTCTTAACAGCCACCCCAGCAACCTTCTTTCCCTGTGGGGGGTTCTTTTGCAGGAATCTGGGCTCCCCAGAGAGGTGAACCTGGGGCCACCTCTGGCATGATTGGGGCAGGACCAGACAGGGGACAGAGATTACAGTCTCTTCCCTCCATTCTCTTGCCCCAATAATTTGCAGCACCTAAAGTGAAGCAGAACCAGGGATTAGGCCCCGAGGGCAGCAGAGTGTAGGTGTTCCTTGGATTCGGGGAGAGTTTTCCTTGCAATGTCTTAATTGTGTGTGTGGGTGGAAAGGGACAGACGGGCAGAGTGTGGGCACATTCTGGCCAGGCGGTAGCCTGGCATTAGACTGCTCTTTGAGTAGCACCCAGGGGTCCCTCCCTTCCTGTTCCCTGAGGAGGGCTGTTTCCACTTGCTCTCCAGGCTTCTATAGTGTGAGATTGAGGCTAATGAGGCTGAAAGTGCTTCCCCTGTGATGTGATAAGAATGAGATGCTGTAGAAATTTCCTTCTGTGAGATCTTTGCAAACCAGGTGTTTTAGAGGCAAGAACACTGGCCTGGGAGTTTAGAAGATCTGTCCCCTAGTCTTGGTTTGCCCTTGATTTACTGCGTCACCTCAGGCAAATTTCATCACTGTTGTTGATGCCTCACAATTGCTTCATCTGACAGACAGGGAGCTCAGTGTCTGCTTGACCAGCCTCACAGAACTGCTGTGAAGCTGGGATGTGGCAATTGGAGATAGCAGAAATAAGGAGAGGGCAACAGGGAACTGTTTTGAAAAAGCATAAGGCCCTGTAGGGACCTTAGAAGACAGGTCTTCTATGATGATTTCTAATAAGTTCTATGGCAGGATTGTGCATCCAACACTGGAGTGTTGACTGCTTGCCTAACACTGGGAGAGCAGCCATGAGGGAATTCCAAGAAGTGTCTGTAGTTTTTAGGGCAATAAAGACACAAGACAAATAACTAGAAACCCAAATGAAATGGCATATAACATGTAAGGTGATAGAAGAGTAGTCGATTCATGTCAAAGGGTCTAAGACAGTGGTTCTTGACCTTCCTAATGCTGCACCCTTTAATACAGTTTCTGTGGGTCGCCACCCACAGGTTGAGAACCGCTGGTCTAAGAGGATGGCAAGTTCCTCTGGGACGCCAAGGCCTGGAAGGGAGGAGCTGGGCAGGATGAGTTGGTCTCTAGAGTGACTCTACTTTTCCACCCTTAACAGAGGAAGAACCAATCCTGGAACGACGCTGCAAGGCCCCCTTGGCCATGGGCCCAGTCCAGCCTCGACTTCTCTCTGGGCCCTCCCAGGAGTCATCCCAGGCTCTGGAGAAGGAGCCCCGTGGGCTGAGGCAGCAAGGCACTTCAGTGGCCCTACCAGGCAGCCAGGCCCCAGGCAGGGCCCATCGCTGTGCACACTGTCAAAGGCACTTCCCAGGCTGGGTGGCCCTGTGGCTTCATGCCCGCCGGTGCCAGGCCCGGCTGCCTCTACCCTGCCCTGAGTGTGGCCGTCGCTTCCGCCATACCCCTTTCTTAGCATTGCACCGCCAGGTCCATGCTGCTGCCACCCCGGACCTGGGCTTTGCCTGCCATCTCTGTGGGCAAAGCTTCCGAGGCTGGGTGGCCCTGGTTTTGCATCTGCGGGCCCATTCGGCTGCAAAGAGGCCGATTGCTTGTCCCAAATGCGAGAGACGCTTCTGGCGACAAAAGCAGCTTCGAGCTCATCGGCGGCGGTGCCATCCCCCTGTCCCGGAGGCCCGACCCTTCATATGCGGCAACTGTGGCCGGAGCTTTGCCCAGTGGGACCAGCTAGTTGCTCACAAGCGGGTGCATGTAGCAGAGGCCCTGGAGGAGGCAGCAACCAAAGCTCTGGGTCCCCGGCCCAGGGGCCGCCCTGCGGTGACCGCCCCTCGCCCTGGCGGAGACGCCGTTGATCGCCCTTTCCAGTGTGCCTGCTGTGGCAAGCGCTTCCGGCACAAGCCCAACTTGATCGCTCACCGCCGCGTGCACACAGGGGAGCGGCCGCACCAGTGCCCAGAATGTGGGAAGCGCTTCACCAACAAGCCCTACCTGACCTCGCACAGGCGCATCCACACCGGAGAGAAGCCCTACCCGTGCATGGAGTGTGGCCGCCGCTTCCGGCACAAACCCAACCTGCTATCCCACAGCAAGATCCACAAGCGATCCGAGGGCTCTGTCCCTGCCACCCCTGGCCCAGGCAGCCCCCAGCTTCCAGCCGGGCCTGAGCCCACGCCGGTGGCCCTGCTAAGACCTGCGAGGGAGCTGGTGCCGCAGGAGCCCCCCCGGGACTCCCCGCAGGGCCAGGTCGAGGCTCCCGTGTCTCTCTACAGCTGCGACGACTGCGGGAGGAGCTTCCGGCTTGAGCGCTTCTTACGGGCCCACCAGCGGCAGCACACGGGTGAGCGGCCCTTTACCTGCGCCGAGTGTGGGAAGAACTTCGGCAAGAAGACACACCTGGTGGCACACTCGCGGGTGCACTCAGGGGAGCGGCCCTTTGCCTGCGAGGAGTGCGGGCGCCGCTTCTCCCAGGGCAGCCATCTGGCGGCGCACCGGCGCGACCATGCGCCCGAGCGCCCCTTTGTCTGCCCCGACTGCGGCAAGGCTTTCCGCCACAAGCCCTACCTGGCTGCCCACCGGCGCATCCACACTGGCGAGAAACCCTACGTCTGCCCTGACTGCGGCAAAGCTTTCAGCCAGAAGTCCAATCTGGTGTCTCACCGGCGCATCCACACGGGCGAGCGGCCCTATGCCTGCCCCGACTGCGACCGCAGCTTCAGCCAGAAGTCCAACCTCATCACGCACCGCAAGAGCCACATCCGGGACGGCGCCTTCTGCTGTGCCATCTGTGGCCAGACCTTCGACGACGAAGAGAGGCTCCTGACCCACCAGAAGAAGCACGATGTCTGAAGCGGGCAGGGCTGGGGTGTCTCTGGGGCCAGAGAGGTACCTACCTGGTGCTGGGGTAGAGGAGACAGGAATCCCAGCTGGGTCAGAAAGAGGCTGAGCTGTCCCCTTGGACCAGGAAGGTCAACCCTGGGTGGCCAGGGAACCCACTTCAGAATGCAAGGATGCTGGCCTTGGATTGGTGTTTGCTAGGGTTCCTGATTGTGCTGTGCCCTGGAAAAGTAGCAATAGTAACACCATCTATCCCGTAGAGCCCTCTGGCTAGAGGAGCCACCAGTGGGAGGGAAGATCCTCCATCCTCTGGTGTTAACGCCTTAATATCCCTATCTTTTACTATGAGTTACTTCAGATCATTTTTGGAAGTAGGTGTGGTGCAGTCCTTAGTAAATGAACGTCTAGGGAGGAGAAGTGGGCCAGCTGAGTACATCTTGGAGAACCTGCTGGCCTCGTCAGACAGCACGGAGGCCTTTCCAGCACCAAGAGGTGAAGCAGAGCTGCTTTCCCTCTGCTCCCTCCCGTCCCTCCTGTCCACACACAGGCACCAGACAGACTTGGACACCTATCTTCTGTTCATCTTCTTCCCAGAGATTAACACCCTCTCCCCCCAAGGCATTTCCTCTTTGGTCTGTCTTACTTTATCTACCAGCCCCCTAATCCCCACCACAGTGCTTAGAGCTTCCCCTGGCTGTCAGCAACCCAGTGTTCAGGCTTTCGTTCCAACACCCCAACCCCCCCTTCCCTACTCACACTGTGGAAGGGGCGTCCCATTGGTGACAGAAGGTCAGCTGAAGGGAAGGTGCTGGTGAGTTTCCCTCCCAACATTTCTAGCATGGATGCCCAGCCTCTGCTTGAGCACTTAGGTGATGGGGAGTGTCATCACCTGAGGCCCTGGTACTATTGTAGGATGATTCTAATTATTAGAAATTCTTCCTTATAATAAATGAATTCTGCTTTCCTATAATTTCTGTCTGTTGGGCCTTGTGCTGTTCTGTGGAACTAAACAGAGCAACCATTTACCCGCCTTTTCAAAATAGAGAATAAAGATTTGGTTTCAGAATTGGTGTCTGGGGAGTGTCCCTTTTTCCTGGGGGGCTCTGGCATCAGGCCCAGTACCTGCCTTGCTGAGCTCCATTTTGCCTTCAGTTCTTCTCCAAGCATACTCCTCAGCTGGGCTGATTCTCTGGGTGGCAGGAGAAGGTTCCAGAGAACTATGGCCCATGGAAATGGAGATCTCAGTATCAACCACTTGCCCTCCTTCAACCAGGTTTGCTACTGTCTTTCTCATCGTCTTGGCCTTGTAACTCCAGCAAGCATTGAAAGGCCCCTTTTGAGGGGCAGTGGATGTTACAGACTTTGGATAGACCTAGACCCTCTTTCCAGCATCCCCCCATGGAAGCCTGACAGAAGCAGAGATGGCTCTCAGTTCCTTTATCCCACACACCAGGGATTCAGCCTTCTTTGTGGTAAAGTCAGGCTTTTCAGGTGCCTTTAGCAGGCGGGAGAGAAGGTGTGACTTGATTTTGTTCTGCAGTGCCACCCTGGCTGCAGGCCCCCTGATTTCTTCCAGCTGTCACTGGTCATTTCATACCAGTTTGAGTGTCTGTCCGGCATCAGTAGGCTCTTTCTTGGCAGTCTTCATAAGTTTTGCATAGATCCCCAGTACATAGCATGGCATCTGCTGCTTAAGAATGACCACAATTTATATATGTGAGTGGCACCTTACAAAGAAGTTTCCCTAAGTTATGTACCTGTGGAAGGTACTCTTATTCCCCTCTTCTAGGTGAAAGCATTTGCCCATGGTCATAGGACTGGTAATCACCAGGGACACATTCAAGTCCAGTTCCATCTCCTGAGGCCTGTACTCTTGACACTCACCTGCTTATCAGCTGAATGGAGCATGCTGCCGTTTGACCATAAGTATGTACTAAATGCCCACTGTGTGCTTGATGTGATGGGAACCAAGGTTACAAAGAGAGGACTCAATCCCTATCCCATGAGGTGTGGATCTGGGTGGGATGTGCTGTTTGTAGGTCATGGGTACAATAGGGAGGGGAGGTTGGGGGTGGGAGTGGCTTACAATGTGTAGGATGGACAGGAACTGCTTCAAAGCTTCATACTGGTTTATTGGGTAATGGAGCCACTTAAAAACTTCTATAATTGATGGCAAACTACCTGTCAGAGCCTGGGGGTAGAGGCATTGTCTCAAGACAGCCCCACTCATTTCTCTTTGGGGGAGCTCAGGGCTTCCAGGGAAGGGGAGATGACTGGGAAAGAGTGAGTAGATGTCTGGGGATGATGGGCAGGAGCAGAGAACAGTTCCTGGGACAATTAATATCGAGGGGTTGAGGACAAGGATGAGGGAAAGAATCTGACTAGGGGTCCTGACCCTTTGAAAAATCATTTTTAAAGGAAGTAGACTGGGATATGGGGAAGATGGGCACTGGGTATCCTCAGTGCTATGCTGCCCACTGCTTTTGAGGAGGGATGGTGAGGAGAGGTCTAAAGGCCAGAAAAGGCCACACCAGAGACTTTTAAGGGCACCGGTGAAGTAGGGACAGAGTACACTTGCCCATGTTTCCTTCTGAGTCCCTGTAGATGGGTGTGGGTTCTTGCTCATCCTGGTTTATCCTGACAGCAGTCATGGGAGGACTGTCAGGATTAGAGGGAGTGTCTTTTAATAATCCAGTTTTTCTTATATAATTATACAAAAATATTAAAGTGTCTTTAAAAAAATAATGCAGACCTGTTTAGATTTTTTTTTAAACATGAATGCCCTCCTTCATTCCCCTACTCCACTCCAAGTCCTTCTCTTTACACTGAAAAAAGGGTTTGAGGGGTATTCTAGGCATTGTTTCTGTGCATTTGCAAACATACATATGCAACCTCCCCATTTTTTTGCTTAATGGAAATAGGATCTCAGATGTGCCTCATTCTTTCCACTCCTGAAATATCTTTGGTCATAGAGTGTCACTCTGTAGAGGAGGAATCAGTCCCAGGAAGTGGAAATGACTTTCCCAGGGTCACACTTGTGTGGCAGATATGGAACTGGAATACCAGTTTCAGAAATAAGCCTTTGTGGAGCCTTCTCTGGTGCTGTAGAAAATAAGAAGGTGAATGAGACCCTAAAGTGCTAATTGCTAGATGTGAAGGGTATTCTACTCCACCAATGCCTCTGTAAACTATATAACTGTAAAAACACAGTGAGGTGTGTAGGCAACTAGAAAATTATTTTTCATCAATGACTTAGATGAGTAAGTCAAATTCTAGCGATAGAAAAGTATCTTTTGTAAGAACTGTACATGAAGCTGGTGGCAAAATGGATAGGCTCAACCCTGGCTCCTGAGGCTAATAGGGCTGGGTCTCTGGGAAATGTTCCACAGCTGGTGACAGATGAGGGAAGATGCAGTCCACCTGCCCAGTAGTGACAGTTTGTAGGAGTCTCAGAGAGGCCCAGCTCCTGTTTGTACACACCAAGGCAGCTTCTAAGCAGATGTGGGAATGAGTCCTGCAGGGAGTTGATCCAGCTGTGCCCCCTTTGAGGTTAAGAGGGAGGAATTTCCTTACAATCAGAGTGGGGAGATAAGAAAACAGAAAACGAAGGGATTGAATGTCATCATTTCTGAGGTCTCGCGTGGAGAACCCTGAAAACCATTTGCCACACCCGCACAATGGGCCTGCCGCGGTGCCAGGCGCACAGGAGGCAGGGCTGCGACTCCTGTACGCAGGGGATACCTTTCCCTAGACGCCAGACGTGTGCAGAAGCTTCTAGACTGCCCTCGGGGGAAACTGCAGAGCAGGGATTTCCGTTTCAGTCCTGATGGACTCCTCACAGGGAGGACGGTTCCCGGGCACGCTATGGGCACTCGGAGACCACTACGGACTGAGCCCGAACGTGCGTGTGCGGGAAGCAGGGCGCACACACACTGTCCGCTTGGTTCTGAATGGGCCCCGCCGGACGAGGGTGGGGTGCTACAACGCCGCAGGTCACCTCTGGCCCGGCCTCGTTCTGCGTCCCCAACGCAACTCTGCGCCAACCGCCCCAAGGACCCTGGGCGGGCGCGTTCACTGAGCCGGGGCCCCGCGTGCCCGAGGGGGCGAGGTCAGCCCGCCCACTCCGGCTATTGGCTCTAGAGAACAAAGGGGCCGCCCCACAGGCTGCTCCGATAGGACCTAGAGGGTCATCTGAGCGGCGCAGCCAATGGAATGGCTGGGCGGTTCGGGGGGAACCGCTAGACCCGCCAGCCAATCAGGTGTGCACTCCCGCCCCGCCTGCCCCGGGACTGGCCAGGGCCCGGAGCCCGGTGCCCAAGTCGCCCCCGGGGTGGCAGTTCCCGTTAACCTTAGCCACAAAGTCAAAGGTATTTATTTCCCCGGCCCCCTCCCTCCGAGTCCCTGTGCATTTCGGGCGGGGAGGGGCGGTGCGAGGGATGGCCCAACGCCTGGCCCCGCTCCTCCCACGCTGCCTCCACCCGGCTGGGGCAGGAGCGAAGAGATGGGGCGGGGGCCTCGGCGGCTCTAAGCCCCAAGCTTTCTCCACCCTTACACAGCCTAGGAGAAAGGGACTGGTCGGCAGGGTGGGGGGCGCAGATCAGGGCAGCGAGGTCAGCGGGAGGCCAGTGAGAGTGGGGGGAGGACGCAGTGGCGAGCGGAGGGTCGCCCTCGCGCGGGCCCTCCTGGGCTGTGCTCTTGTTCTGAGTTCCAAGCCTGTGCCCACCGCCCGGATAGTACAGCTTATGGGGGACAGGAACTTTAGTGCTCGCTGCAGTGTGAAACGTAGTAGGTGCTCAATAAATGTGTATTATAAGAGTGGGGATTAGGTTTGGGGGCTGAAGTGAGAGGAAAGCACCACAGAAGCTGAAAGTAGTTGCGCATCTGGTGTTCCAGAGACCTCCGTTCCAGGGAAATGGAGACAGCAGCCAGGATCTCAGTGGGGGCTGGAGGTGAGGGTGAGGGGCTCTCTCCCTGTAAAACATATGGAAGATATATATATGCGGAGGATGTAGAGATGCGGCCTCCTCTGGGCAAGATGGAGCCTGGAGTGGGGCTTGGTAGTGGGGCTAGAATTGGGTGTGGTCAGAGCCCCAGCGGCTGCAGGCACAGTGGCAGTCCAGGCTCCACTGTTAACTGTTCTTTTGGGACCCTGTGTTTATTTGTAAAATGAAGAGATTACATGGTATCTGTCTCCTTTCAGCTTTGCCATTACGTGATTCTGAGCTTTTAATCTATTTTGGACCAAAATTTCATTAATTTAAGTGTTCCTTTATAACATTGTTTTATTAATGGTGTATAGTGTGTGGATCCTTCACTGGGTGCTGGGCCTGTGTTAAAATGTGGATAGTCTTGTGGAGACTGGCAGAATATTGACGATGATGATGATTCGATGTAGATGGTGCTGGGTTGCATGGGTGCACAGGTTAAAAAGGGGCTCCTTACTGAGCCTGGTGTGTCCCAAAGTGCCAAATGCTTCCTGGCCAAAGTGAGCCCTAATCTGGACTGGGAAAGGGAGAGTCAGGCAAAGGCCTTCCAAGACTTATTCACGGGTGTGGGAGAATAGGGAAAGTTCAGGAACTGAGAGGGTTGGGTCTTTTGGGGGTGCACTGGGGAGAGGTGATCAGAGGGCAGATTTGAATGGCCCTGTCAAGACATTTTTAATGAGTCTAAAAATATGGGGGAATCGCTGAAGTATTTTAAGCACAGTAGTAACATGTCCAAATTTCAGTTTTAGAAAAATTGCTTTGGGTTCTGGGTGGCAAATGGATTGGAGGGGGCAAGGTAAGCTAAAAGACTGTCAAAATCAGATGAGAAGTAGTGGGGCCTGAACTTGGGAAGTGGTAGTAGGAGATTTTGAAAGTATTAAAAATGGCCCCGTCTCTGTGCCTGAGACTCAAGCGGCTAAGGTACCAGACACATACACCTGAGCTGGCGGGTTCAAATCCAGCCCGGGCCTGCCAAACAACAATGCCGCTGCAACCAAAAAATAGCTGGGTGTTGTGGCAGGTGCTTGTAGTCCCAGCTACTTGGGAGGCAGAGGCAAGAGAATCCCTTGAGCCCAGGAGTTGAGGTTGCTCTACTCAGGGCAACAGCTTGAGGCTCTGTTTCCCCT
This sequence comes from Loris lydekkerianus, assembly GCA_963574355.1. Classification (NCBI taxonomy): domain Eukaryota; kingdom Metazoa; phylum Chordata; class Mammalia; order Primates; family Lorisidae; genus Loris; species Loris lydekkerianus. The sequence continues at coordinate 13,817 of CAUYPK010088970.1, forward strand.
CTCCCCCCCAAAAAAATGGTCCTGGTGGGACTTAGTGACCTACTGGTTGTGAGGGTGTTTGCACTAGGTGGTAGGTATAGGTGTGGAGGTTTTGAGAAGCCTGATGAAGATTCACTGTCCCCTACCCCTTGAGGAGAGGGATGCCCAGGGCAAAGTGCAGAGCTTGCTGGAAGTAGATTAGTGGATGTACCTGTCCCCCACATTAGTTGATATACTTAGCTGAGACATCCAAAGTTTTTCAGCGCTGGTAGAGGCCTAGAGGGCATAGCACTGTCCAAATGTGCCAGAGACCTGCTTTGAGGCCCAGAATATAATCACTCTGGGCTTTGCTTTCCTCATTAATTAAGGGGGGAACACACTTTGATTGCATCAAGGGGTATAAAAGTGTTCATGAATTATAGTGTGACACTGTCCAAAGGGTTGTTGGTTTTGTTCCTTGCCTTTAGATCAGGTTGTGAGGTTTTCCCAGGTCCTAACAGGCTCCTCAGTATAAATTAGAATTGGGACTGGGGACTGTGTGTGTCAGGACATATGGCCAATGAGAAGCAATCTCAGTCCCAGTTTGGGGCCTCTGAATGGCTTTGCCCCCTGTGGCCCAGTCTTTCTGTGGGATGATGGCTTGTCCTCCTCCTGCTCTGTACCTCCCTCTGTCCCCACTTCTGAGATTGAGGACTTAAACATTTGGGGGGCTGAAGTCTGAAGATGATGGAGTGGGAAGAGGGGAGGGGCAGGGCTGGAAGAGTGGTACCAGTGTAGGGGGTGACTGGTGCTGGGGAACTTCAGAAGTTGCAGAGGAGCAGAATGGGTAATAGGCAGGGACTGGAGAGCTGTCAGGGGTGTGGGGATGGAGATCTCTTAGTAGGGAGGGGATGCCCACCTGGTCTGGTCTGGGACCTCAGGGAGGAGTGTCAGAACTGCCCTGCAAAGTGCAGGGCTCTGCACACAGAGCCTCACACCTCTTCCACTTGTAAAGCCAAGCAAGTGTGGAGGCAACTGTGAGCTCAGGGGCCTCACCTTCACTGTTAGGAACTCAAAGCCCAGAGTTAAAGGACTTGCCAGGGACAAGGAGCAGCTTAGTATGAATTATAGGCTGTGACATAGGCCTGAAGTGGGGGTCTAGAGTCCTAGAGGAGGGACTGAGAAGGACAGCCTTGTAAAGGAATAGGCTACAGGGGAGCCCTGCAGGTTCATTGCCTTTCAGGGCTCCTCAAAGCTGGCTGAAAGGCAAAGGGCCTGCTACTACCCTGTGTATGAGAGCCTGGAGACCAGGCCCTAGAAGGGTCTCATAAGGCACTGGGCTTACTACTGGGCACAGCCTTGTTGTTTTTCAAAATTTTTTTGGCCAGGGCTGGGTTTGAACCCGCTACCTCCAGCATATGGGGCCAGCGCCCTACTCCTTTGAGCCACAGGCACCGCCCAACCTTGTTGTTTTTCTAGAGATTTCCATCCTACTTTGCCCTCTCTTCAGCCAGCTGCAGCCCCTGCTGGCCTGTGCCGCCTCTTCTGCAGCACAAGTAATCTGATGGCTCCCAGCTTGCCGTAAATGGGTTGCTTCCATTTCCACCCTCCTGAGTTCTTTTACCTGGGCAAATGGGCCCAGTGGGTTGGCCATGAATGTGCGAGGACACTTGTGTCACTAATGGATTGGCATTTCAGTTTTCATGAATGCTGTGTAGTGATTTCTGTTGATATGGATTATAGTGGCACATGTGTGTCTATAGATCTGTAGGTATGTCTGTAGGTTTTATTTTATTTTATTTTTTTGAGACAGAGTCTCAAGCTGTCACCCTGGGTAGAGTGCCGTGGCATCACAGCAACCTCAAACTCTTGGGCTTAAGTGATTCTCTTGCCTTAGCCTCCCAAGTAGCTGGGACTACAGGCACCCACCACAACGCCTGGCTATTTTTTTGTTGCTGTTGACATTATTGCTTAGCAGACCCTGGCCGGGTTCAAACCCGCCACCCTAGATGAATGTGGCTGGTGCTCTGGCCGACTGAGCTACAGGCGCCACACCTGTCTGTAGGTTTCCTCTGTATTTGCAGATACTGTTTTGTAGCTGTTCTCATGTGTATGAATATCTCTGTATTTTTGTATCTTCAAACTTTTGTTTCCTTAGCTATGTTTAGATATGATTGCCTCTGGGTGTGTTTGTGTGTGCATTTGGTGTTGATGTCAGTTTCTCATATGCCCATAAGCATATATTTAAAATTAAAACACCAGCTATTAACTGAAATGGTTTCTCAGGGAGAGAACAATGCTTCCTGGTTTGTCCTCAGGTATTTCTTGTTAGTGACAAAGTCTGGGGCCAGAGGAGCCTCTCCCTGGGAGTCCTCCATTGTTTGTTTCATTCATTCATCATGTACTGAGTACCTTCTGCATCTCAGGGACTGGCAGGGCAAGGGAGCAAGTCCCCATTCCCTGGGGTTAAAATGAGGAAGTTGTGCAGTGAGGACACAGTCTGGTAAGGGCCTGTGAGGAGAGGGCCAGGCTGCTTTGGGGACTAGGTAGACCTGGTAGGGAGAAGCAGCTGTGGGTTGGAAAGGATAGCACTGACAGAAAGGGGCAGGCTGTTCGGGCAGTGGCCTGGGGTCTATGGGGCCAGCTCCTGCCAGGGTCTACGGTGACTGCAAGGGGCTATTGGTACAGCTAATCAGTGTCCAGCAAGTGAGGATCTGGCGGGGCCTCATGGCTGAGAAGGGCCTGGTGCTGGGCCTTTGACCTGGTTTGGGGAGCTGCCTCCCACCCAACCCAAAGCCTCAGCTCCTGGTGGAAGGTACATGGTGATCCCTGCCACTGGTCCCTGCTTTGACCTCTGGCATAAAGGATTCATGAGGTGCTAACTACTTCTGACCTCCCTACCTGGGCCCATATCTAAAGAGAACTGTACCAGGCTGGTGAGAGGCTCACCCATCAGGGGTCTGAGATTGGGAGACCTGGACAGGTCTGCTCCCTGGACTGTGGCCTATTCCCTGCCCCAGCTTCTGTCTGCCTGCCCTACCCCCAAGTCTCTGTTTCAACTAAAGCTCCTTTGTTACCTCCCCTGCCTGAGGCCTCAGCACCTGCTGCAGGGCACAATCTGCTTTTTGTGTGGCCCCCCCTGTTGTCATGGCAGCTGGGCCTGGTTGAGGCCTTCCCCTGGGGGGTGGGGGCGCACCCTGAACTGCAGCCTGACCCTGTGGGAGTTCTGGTGGGGAGGCCCAGCCCAGAGGCAGGCAGTGGGAATGGGGAGGTGGCCTTGTCTTGAGACTCATCACCTGTATCTTGTGGGCCACATGACTACTGGGCAGGGTCCTGGTGGGGTGTAGTGAAGCTGTCCCTCAGTTGCCTGTCTTCTGGCCTAGGCATTTTGCTGGGGCCCAAGGGCCTAGGTCCTGAGCATGTCCAGTCAGCTGAGTGCTATGGCAGCAGGGTTAGTACTTTTCCAGGTTTAGTCTGCAGGGCACTTGCTATGCTGTTTTCAGACACATCCCACCAGAGCATACAGGTGGACATGGGTTCCCCAAGACATGGCCTCCCTTCTCCCATTCCTGCCCTCTGTGTCTCGCCCCTCACTATTTACTTTTCCCCCTTAGGTCCATGAAAGTCCTTTTTGTTTCCACTTCAGTTCTTACCTAAGCTTCAAGACTGGTTTCCCTGGAGCTGGGACAGAGGTAGTGAGCCCAAGGGAGGAGCTCTTCTGGGGAGGTCAGGAAGGATTGAAGCCCGTATGGCACCTGAAATGACTTTGAGGTCCTAACACCTCTTGGAAGACAAGGTGGATAAAGTAGGACTATCTTAGATTTGGTATAGGGCCCTCTAGTTGTGTGTTGTAGGACAAAGCCCACCCCTCTGGCCTTGCCCTGAATTTCTGACTCCTTCATTCTGTGTTTCCCCCCACTGTGGTGGCTTCTCTGTCCACTAGTCCCTCTAAGCCTCTTTAGGTGGACATGAAGTCCAGTTGATGAGAGGCTTTTCCAAGGTGTGGGGTGCAGAAGCTTACATGAGATGGCCTGCAGGGAAGAGGGCAGTGTGTGGGGAAATAGCACCTATCATCAGGGAACCCTGCTGCCTGGGCCTGCCCCCTCCTCCTCAACTCTGCACCACCAGCAGGTTTTCATGTCTAGAAGAAACTGTAGTCGGAGTGCTTAACAGACCCCTGTTAGGAAATAGAATTAAAAACAAAATCTCTGGGCTTAGTGGTGTGGCTTGTAATTCCAGCTACTTTGGAGGCTGAGGTGGGAGGATTGATTGGGCCCAGGGGTTCAAGGCCAATCTGTGCAACATAGCAAGATTCATCTCTGGAAAAAAAAAAAAAGTGTTAAAGTCCCTTGCTAGCCCAAGAAGGTAGGGGCAGGAGGAGGGCAGCAGAGAGGCCCAGGTGCCTAAATACCATGAGCACAGATAAAGGAGAAAGAAAACATTTTTTAAAAAATTGAATGTGCATTAACCGTAATGCATGCACATTGCAGGCAATCCAACAAGAGACTACAAAGATAGAGTGAAATCTCACCCTGTGTGTGGCCAGCCAGGGGCTACTTTGTTACAGACATGCTCCCAAGATGACTAGCCCTTAAGTAAGAAGACTGGACAACGCCATCTGTCACATGTAGCTCATCCTCAATTCACCTGATAGTTGGAGTGACCGTGTGTGTTAGCTAATTGTCTTTATCCAAAGAAAAAATAAACTTATATTTTTATGACAGGAAGTAGGTTTGCAACTTGGAGCCAGGCACCTGCTGAAGGTGAGCTCCTACCCTCCATGGAGACCAGGAGGTGGAGGTCAGGGCACTTTCTCTGTGTTTACATTTTAAATAAATGGCTGCCCCATCCTGAGCAAAACAGTCCTACATGGTCAAAGACTGATTTAGCTCTTAAAAAGATTTATATCTCAAAAAGACAGAATAACTTAGAAGTTTCTAGAGAAAATGCCCTGGAAATAAAGTGGGTGTGTTTCTTTTCCTCTTTCTACTAAGGACAAGGACTTTTTTTCTTATGTTTTAGATTCATATTTATACCCCACCCTCCTGTGAGGGTACAGATTCCCAGTCTGGGTACCTGTCCTCAGAGTGGACTATGGATGGGGACATAGGAGAGGGGAGGAGGAAGGCCAGGTCCTGGCGGGGTGGGTGTTGAGTGGGGTGAGTGCAGGTGTGGAGGGCAGGTTCAGGGAAGGAAGGGCTGATTGGTGCTGGAGAAGCCCCTCTCCCTTGAGCCAGCAGTAAAGATAGCTGTTATGTCCAGCTGTCTGTGGGGCAGCAAGCCTTACCTCCTTGCTCTGCTAAAGGGGTAAACCCAGACTGGTAAGACCAGATCCCTCTCCTTAGAAGAGACAGTGCCCACCAGCAGGGTGAATTAAATAGGCCTTTAGGCAGTGGCACCTCCAAGCCCAGCAGGGTGCAGGTGTATGCCCCCTGTGTTTGTTGGATGCTTTCTCTCTATCAGCACTGTTCCAGGCACTGGGGATTTGGTGGCAGACACAAAGAGTTCCTGTCCTTGTGATGGTAGCAAACAGACAAGTCAACATCACAAAGGTAAAGGTATTGAGGGGAAATGTGAGGGGGAGTTAGGCTTATGACTAAGAAGGTGACATTTAAGCATGGAGGTGGCATAAGCGCAGGGATAGTCAGATAGAGACCTAGGAGCTAAGGGGACAGGCAGGGCAGAGACACAGGGTGTCCCAGCAGCAGCTTGGTCCTTTCCCTGCCAGGTGTGGAGTGGGCCAGTCAGGGGATGCTCAGGAGACTTTGGCATCAGAAACAAAAGATGAGTCCCAGGTCTGTGAACCAGGGCTGGGTTAACCGGCGCCCTGGTTGACTCTGTGTTCTTGTGGCAGAGGGGTGGCTGTGAGGTTCCCTGCAAGGCTTTGAACACGAAGGGAACTCTCAAAGAGCAGCTCTGCCTCCCAGGTGTCTTCTTGACCACAGCTGATCCCAGGTGATCGCTGTGGTTATTGGAGGCTCCTGGGTTCTTAGGTGTGGTGTCCTGCAGACACCATGCCACAGGTGTGGAGTCGGAAGACCTGAGTTTTTGTCCAGCTTTGCCAATCAGCCACCTCCTTGACTCTGGGCATGTCAGGGATCTCTACAGCCTCAGTTTCCTCTTAATAAAATGAGAATTCTGTCTACCTGCTCAGTAGGTATGTGTGCAATTAAAAAAGCCCCACATAGGGCGGCGCCTGTGGCTCAGTGAGTAGGGCGCCGGCCCCATATACCAACGGTGGCGGGTTCGAACCTGGCCTGGGCCAAACTGCTGCAACAACAACAAAAATAACTGGGTGTTATGGCAGGTGCCATGTAGTTCCAGCTACTTGGGAGGCTGAGGCAAGAGAATCGCCTAAGCCCAGGAGTTGGAGGTTGCTGTGAGCTGTGTGACGCCATGGCACTCTACCGAGGGCGATAAAGTGAGACTCTGTCTCTACACACACACAAAAAATGCCCCACATATTTCAAATGAGGCTGTGGCTAGCAAACTTCTATGAAGAAGACAGTGCTCCATGGGATGGGAAGCAGATGGGAAATTTCAGTTATTCTTGTTCCACAGGCCATTTTTTTTTTCTTCCCATCTCACCCACAGATGGCAGGGCAAGGACCTGGCCAATGCTGATGCTGGGGAGGCCTCTAGGGATGGAGAGCTGCCTGGCCAGTGACAGCGCAGGTAAGAGGGAAGCTGGAGCAGGTGGGGACCAGCTAGGGTGCCTCCTCTTTGGCCCACATGCTGCCCTCAGCATGTAGAACTTCAGGGTGTCCAGGACTTGGAGGGTCCTGTCAAAGAATGGGACAAAGAGAAAAGCCATAGGAGCTCAAAAGACAACAGAGCCCAGCAGGTTAACTTGCCAGGTGAGGGAACACACACACACACATACACCATCACACACTTTGTAGGAATTGAGGTGGTTTTTAAGAATAGAATGGGGTTCATGATGGTTATGCTAATCAAGCTTGGAAAACTAGCAGAACTGTTCTGGGTAGAACAGTTCATTAAAATAAGCCCTGTGGTTCATCCATTAGGGCAGTGTCTTCAGTTTGGTCCATTAAAGCTTCCTGGAGTCATGCAAAGTTCAGGGTCTTTATCAGCTAAGCTGCTTAGAACCAGTTGTGATGAAATACATGCTGTAAGTGGAAAATTTCCTGTACAGTCATGTGTTCTAGGCCCAGGGTGGAGCATCTGTGAGTAGCCTTCCAAAGCCTAGGTGGCCGTGTGGCTGGGGCTGCAGACGGGCTCTGGACCCCTCAGATGGGGTTGTGTCTGAGAGCAGCCCCTCAGCAGAGAGTGACTCAGGTTTCTTTACCTCTCTCTCTTCCCAGGGAGTGCCACTTAGGCTCTTGCCTCTGGGGGAAGGCTACCCACTGTGGGAGGAATCATTCAGTAGACCTACCACTGAGATAAAAACCAGGCAAAGAGACATGTGGGTGTGGCAAGCACACTGTCCTGGGGCTGGGACCCTCCAGGGGTCACAGTGCTGGCCCCTCCTCCCTTGAGGAGTTGGGTGGGCGGGCAGAAGTGCTCTAGCTTCCAGTGGTGTGGACATTACAGCAGGAGTGGAACCTAGAGGGGCCATGGCCAGCGTCTGAGCAGAAGGATCCCTTTCCCCAGATAAACTCACAAGTGGATGCTAATTATCAGTGAGGTGGCTCTGGTGGATTTGAGACATAGAGTCCACTAGGGCCTTTTTTCCTTCCTCTTTATGGTGTCTGAGGCAACCCTGTGATTTTAGGGAAGAGTTGGAAAAGTACTGGCTTAGATCCCGGGGGTGCAAAGGCATGTGTAGGAGTGGGCTGGCCCCTTTCGTGACTTAGGGAATGACTCATTCTGGATGGCCAAATTTTTCAGATAACTGACAGCTTACCTCTTTTAAGGACCTTCTAATATTTATTTTTGTTCTTCATTATGATAAAATAAATATAACTTGAAATGTACTGTTTTGAATATTTTAAGTATATAATCCAGCATCCTAAGTACATTCACAATGTTGTGATTCTTTCAGTTTCCAGAACTTTTTCATCACCCTGGAAACACTGTACCCATTAAGCAATAATCCCCATTTTACACTTGTTTATCTGCACCATTTATAATCTAAAACATCATCCTTTTCTTGTTGACAGAGGAGTAGTAGTGCCATATTTCTGGACTACATTCAAGGCCAGCCCTGTTTTCCTTTGTGTAGATACCCGGGCCCTAGGGAATGTTGCCCAGGGACACCTGAAGTCCCTGCACTCATCAAGGGATGAGTGCTGGGCTTCACCCCCCTCCCAACCTGGTCATTTATATTTGCCTGGCACCCTTCAGCAGGTGGATGTGACAGAACACTGTCCTGGCAGCCTATGGCTTTCTGGCCCAGGGGCATCTTTCTGCTAGAGAGGGCAACTTCCCCAGCCATCAGCTACTTGATGGACTGTTGGGTCACCACCATCCTCAAGTTGGCATGAAGCATTGTAGATCATTTACGAGAGATCGTTTTCAACTTGCTTTTTGTTTTCTCTTAAAATGTTTCGGAAATCTTTTAACATCTGCATATATATAATTATTTTCCATACTTTTTTTTTTTTTTTTTTTAGAGACAGAGTCTCACTTTATCGCCCTTGGTAGAGTGTCATAGTGTCACAGCTAACAGCAACCTCCAACTCCTGGGCTCAGGCAATTCTCCTTCCTCAGCCTCCTGAGTAGCTGGGACTACAGGCACCCACCACAACACCCGGCTATTTTTTGTTGCAGTTTGGCGGGAGCCATGTTTGAACCTGCCACCTTTGGTATATGGGGTCAGCGCCCTATCCACTGAGGCACAGGCGCCGCCTTATTTACCATACTTTTTAATTGCTGCGTAATATTTCATATTATGAGAGTGATAATTTTTTAATATTATTCAGTATATGGGTGATTAGGTTGTTTTCCATTATTTGCTAATTATAAACAGCACTTCAGTGAATATTCTTGGATGTTGCTTATATGTAAGTATTAGGTAAACACCTAGAGGGGAATTGCTGGCTGGAAGGGGCAGAAGGCTGTACACATTTATAATTTTAATAAACACTGTCAAAATCATCTTCCAGAAAGTCTGGCCCAACTTATGTCCCTAGGATATTCATGTATACTTGTTCTGCATAGTTTCTGTGTGCATTGTGGAATAGGGATGTCATCCATCTTTTCCACTTTTGCTGGTATGATGGGTATAAAAGATGCTACACTATTATTTTACATTTTGTTCATGATTAATGAGGTTAAGCCTCTTTTTATCATACTTATAGGAATCCTTAATACAAGGTGACCATAATATTTTAAATTGCACATGAACTTTATGTATATTCCATATTCCTTCTTTTCTCCCTCCCTCCAGAAATGACGTTGAATTTTATCATGACTTTTTTTTTTTTTTATTAAATCATAGCTTACATAGTGTACATTAATGCTATCATGGGGCACCATACACTGGTTTTACATACCATTTGACATATTTTCATCTGGTTAACATAGCCTTCCTGGCATTTTCTTAGTTATTGTGTTAAGACATTTATATTCTACATTTAGTAAGTTTCACATGTACCCTTGTAAGATGCGCTGTAGGTGTAATTCCACCAATCACCCTCCCTCCACCCATCCTCTCCCGTCCCTCTCCCCATATTCTTAGGTTATTATCATGACTTTTTTATAACTACTGAGATAGTATGAGGTTTTTCACTTTTAATAAGGCAATGTTATGAATTATATTGGGCTGTCTTTGCTTTCCAGGGGAAAATCTCAGCAAGTTCATGACATGTTATTATTTTAATACCACTGAATTTGCCTTGCTCATGTTTGTTTGTGTTTATGTTCAAAGAATGATAAATCTGTAATTTCCTGCCCACATCTATTCTTGCCTTTTTTGATACTGGAATGGTGCTGGTGGTACAGACTTCTTTCCTCCCTGCCCCTTTTCCTCCCGCTCACTGTAATGGCTTGTTGGAGCTGGGGATCACCCTTCCACTTAGGTTTTAGTGGCACTTGTTTATATAGTTATGTGACCTGTTACCCATTTTTGAGGTAGAATTTTGGTTTTCTTCTTAGTCCTTTCTAATTATGTTAGGTTTTCTACCTACTCTTGGGTCAGTTTTATGTTTTCTCTCTATAAAAAATCATATTTTAATATTGATTTTCAGATTTATTGACATAAAGCCTATATTTTAATTTTAGGTATTTTAGGATTTTCAGAATCCTTTAGCATCTATATGTCCATTTATCTGTGATCTGTTTTTATGTTTATTAATACCTTCTACTTCCTTTGGGTTTATTTTGTTGTCTTTGTAAACTTCTTTTGAAATAAACACACATACATAAAGATGCACAGATCACAAGCTCTATAAATTCATGTAAGATGAACACACATCAACAGAGAACACAGCCAGAAGAACCTATTTTGCCTTCCATCCACAGAGCCCGCTGACTCATGGGTTATTACGCCAACTTCTGATCTTCATGTAAACTGAATATATAGTATGTATTCTTATGTGTCTATAGTTTTCCAGTATAGCTTCTTATGTCCATGAGTTAGGCAAACAAAGTGTCTCTTAGACATCGAGCACTGTGCAGCTTAGGAGCAGTGTGTGTGTGACTCTCTCAATAAAGTAGATTAGATTTAATACAAAGGCCAGAAAACACCTATTTTGGGTGCAGAGGTCTTTTTGGTCTCCTTTCTTGCTCTTGGGTTTGCTGGAGAAAAGTGAGTGAGGCTGCCTGACAATCCAGGTCCCAGTGGTAAAGTGTTTAGGAACATGGCTTTTGCCTTGCAGCGGGGGCTCAGCCACTGCAGAGGCTGCTACAGTGACCTGGAGTTTCAGTCACTTGCCACTGAGAGACTAGGCATGCCCTTGCTTAGAAAGATCCCAGCACATTGATCCTTGGAGGAAAAGAATAGTATGTTTTGAAACATGGCCATTTTCTCTTTGCTCTCTCAGTCAGAAGATGTCCCTGGAGTGGTTTCTGCCACCATCTCTGCCTCTCCCAGGCCTGGGAGAGAAGGCAGGCCAGGCCATACTTGTTGGACCCCGTGTCCCTGGTGCCCAAATGCTGCACTGATCTACCCATTCTTGTTTTCCTTCCTTCTTCCTCCATCCTCAACCTGTCCTTATATTATTGTCCTTTCTGCTTTCCACTCTTTACTCTTGCCCCCGTTTCTCTTTTCTTCTGTTTTAATATCTTTCCCGTTGGGGTTCTCAACATATTTTTAGCTCTTCTCTGCCTTCCACCCCGCTTTCCTCTCTCCCTTTCTAGGCCCCATCCACCCAGCAGAACAGCGATGACCTCTCCCCACTCTCTCTCCTGTTTGCCTCTGGCAGGAGATGGGCTGGTGATGAAGATCAAGCAAGAGAAACCAGAGTGGCTGCTGCAGACGCTGGCGCCGCAGGCTGTGCTTTCCGAGAAGGATAAGGAGAACATTTTCCAGCAGCATCGGGCCCTCCCACAATGCCAGACCATGGGGAGGCCTCGAGCCCGGGGGGGACAAGAGGAGGCTGGAGGTGCGCGGTGGACCCCTTCCACGGAGCAGGATGGGGGGCTGGCAGGCCGGGCTCCCGGGGCAGCTCCCGCCCCCCTGAGCCCCGCGCTTTCTGTCAGTGAGGGTCACTTTGTGTGCCTGGACTGCGGGAAGCGGTTCAGCTGGTGGTCATCCCTGAAGATCCACCAGCGCACTCACACCGGAGAGAAGCCGTACCTCTGCGGCAAGTGCGGCAAGAGCTTCAGCCAGAAGCCCAACCTGGCGCGCCACCAGCGGCACCACACGGGCGAGCGGCCCTTCTGCTGCCCTGAGTGCGCGAGACGCTTCAGCCAGAAGCAGCATCTGCTCAAGCACCAGAAGACCCACTCCCGGCCCGCCACCCACTCGTGCCCCGAGTGCGAGCGCTGCTTCCGTCACCAGGTGGGCCTCCGCATCCACCAGCGTGCGCACGCTCGGGACCGCCTGGGCGCCAGCGCAGGCCTGCACGAGCTGCTCCGGGACGCAGCGGCGCGCCGGGCCTGTCACTTGCAGTCGGCGCCGCCGCCACGGCCACCGCCGCGGGGGCGCCCCGAGTGGGCCTGGCTGGGGCTTTGCCAAGGCTGGTGGGGACAGCCAGGCGCCCGGACTGCAGAGCCCAGCCCCTCGGGACCGGGCGAACAGCGTCAGTTTATCTGCAACGAGTGCGGCAAGAGCTTTACCTGGTGGTCGTCGCTGAATATTCACCAGCGCATCCACACTGGCGAGCGGCCCTACGCGTGCCCAGAGTGCGGCCGCCGCTTCAGCCAGAAGCCCAACCTCACGCGGCACCTGCGCAACCACACGGGCGAGCGCCCGCACCCTTGCCTACACTGCGGCCGCGGCTTCCGCCAGAAGCAGCACCTGCTCAAGCACTTGCGCACGCACCTGCCGGCCGCGCCCGCCGCGCCCTGTTCCCGCTGCGGGAAGAGCTGCACCAGCCGCGCGGCACTGCGAGCCCACCAGCGCGCGCATGCCGCTGCCGAGCTGCTGCGCCCCGAGCCCACGGCCCCGGGCAGGGAGCCGGGTCCCGACCCACAGTCTGTGCGGTCCCCGGGCTCAGCTGCTCGGCTGCACAGCCCCCAGCGGCCTGGAGGAGCCGGCGAAGCGCTGTGGGGTCAGGGGCACGCGGGCCTGGCGGGAGCTGGGGAGCCACGTCAGTTCATCTGCAACGAGTGTGGGAAGAGCTTCTCGTGGTGGTCGGCGCTCACCATCCACCAGCGCATCCACACGGGCGAGCGGCCCTACGTGTGTCCCGAGTGCGGCCGCCGCTTCAGCCAGAAGCCCAACCTCACGCGGCACCGGCGCAACCACACTGGCGAGCGGCCATACCTGTGTGCAGCCTGCGGCCGCGGCTTCCGCCAGAAGCAACACCTGGTCAAGCACCAGCGCGTGCATCGTGGAGCCCTGGCGCCCAGCCCCAAGGAGGAGGCGCTCTAGTGGACTGGGGTTGAGCAGACCCGTGGTGGAGGCAGGGGGAGGTTTGAGTGTGAGCCCCTGGGGAATAGGGGTGGCCAGGAGTGCAGGCTCTTAGAACCCCCTGCGGTAAAACCGAGAAGAAAGCTCCAGAAGCATCCCGAAGGATGCTGGGTAGAGGTCCTTGGGTGTGTGGAGGGAGGAGCTAAGAGCGACGTTCCTCACCCCAGAACCTGAAGGTGTCGTTGATGGGCTGGGGGCCATCTGCGTACCTTTTCAGAGGTTAGACCCCAGGCCTCAAGCCTGGAGTCGGGGGAGAGGCAACTGGTGTGAAGTTGCCCAGGTCTGCACTGGTCAGCCATAACACCAGGCTGTCACGCTTAGGCTGCAGAGTGGCCAGGAAGCCACCCCTGTGGGAGAATCCCAGCAGATTCCTTGACACCGAGGATGGGAGCCAGAGGCTGTGGCTAGTGAAGGGCAAGCATATCCCCAGCACCAAGGCCAGTCAGCACTTAGTGGCCATTCAGTATTTCTGGAGTGGTTGGATGTTCTTTGGCCTGAGTACCCTGCTGCCCAGGGTGCTGGGTATAGTAGGATGACCCTAGAAATGGTGTGTATGTGATGGGCAGGGGTGGGATGGGCTTAGCTGAGGTTTGGTTGCTTGGGAGTTGGGCAGCAGAGCCAGATGTGCTGCTCCTACTGTGGTTCCAGGCATGCCCAGAGTGGCTTGGTTGACTTTATGGACTTGGATCCTTTCACTCTCCATGTTGCAGAAGAGAAAATGAAGGATAAGGTATTCTGTGTGGTCTCATTGTCCTCTCTGAGCCAACCATTGCTATGGCAAGGGTGTGTGTGTGCTGAGGAATCTATTTACCTGGGGCCCAGTGCAGGGAGCTTTTTGCCATGAATACAGCTTCTCCCCATCCCCGGTTCTTGCCGGCATTTTTCTCTCCTCTCCAAGTTAGTTTTATATGCCCTCCTCCCACATACTGTCCTCTGCCTCCTGCTGCCAAGAGGTTACCCCTCATGACCTTCCAAAGAAGGGTGGTTGAGGCCCTGGTCCTGCAGGAGAACCCAGGGTTGCAGCCCAGGCTGTATCTTCCCCGAGTGGGGAGAAGTGGCAGAGGGAAAAGGTGGGTATTGGGGTGCCGGGGTTGGATAGCTGGGAGGTGAGAGGAAGAAAGGGGGGGAACTGTATCTGTCTACCCCCCCCCGCCCCCCCGGTCCTCCAGGGGCTCAGATCCATTTCCGAACATGAGAAATGCCACCTTCTCCAGGAGCTGCTGCAGTTTAGTCTGGCTTCTGGTTACTCTTCTCTTCAGATCTTGTTTAATCCTTCCTATCTGGGAAGCTCTAGTTGTAGCATCACACAAAGACATGAAGGTGCTAGGGAGGACAAGGAAAACCATCCCAACAGTTCACCTGATGGGGAGCACTAATTCCTGGTCCAGTTCTTGGACTACAAGCCTTGTGGTGTGACATCTCACACTGGGCAAGGTGTGCTGGAGTCATTGCACTCACTGGGGCACTCAACTCTTAGGATCAGCAGGAAACCAAACCAGAAGGGTTTTCCTGGGCACTATCTCTGCCCACACCACCCCTGTGCTCTGATCTCTGGTGCCTGCCCCTGTCCTGGGGTTCCTCCCCCAGCCTCCCTGCCCTGCATCTCATCAGAACCTACTTTACCCATGGGGGAGGCTTAGGAGTCATTTGCTTCTTCCTTTTGTCACTTAGCAAATCCTGAAATCAACTTGAGCAAGCCCACCCGCCCTTCAAGGGACATCCCTGAGTACCATCCTTCATTCCTGGGTTAGCCAACTGCCTGCATGGTCCTGCAGAAACGCTGGCTGTTTAGAATCAGGTGATTGAGCAGGTAGTGCAGGCAGACACTGAAGAGCCAGCCCTGCAGTAGTGTGTCTTTTTTTTTTTTTTTTTTTTTTTTTTTTTGCAGTTTTTGGCCCGAGCTCAGTTTGAACCTGCCACTTCAGGCATATGGGGCCCTTGCCCCACTCCTTTGAGCCACAGGCGCCACAGTGAGCCACAGTGTCTTTATGATAGAATGTGTTATCTGCCTTACGTGGCCTGTGTTTAATGATAAAAATCAATCCGACACCTGTGTTGGTAGGACTTGGGGTTAAGGAAACCTAATTGCATTTTTTTTTTCCCTGTGCAAATCTGTGAGAATGCCTGTTAACTGACCCCAGGTGATTGGGTCTCCCACAAATGGGTGCTTTGGGTCACAAGGCAGATGGGGTCAAATTCCTCAGAGTGAAGAATTACTGAGGTATGTGCTCCATTTACCAGGTCAGGGGACTCCACATCACTGGTTCACTAAATGAGCCTACTATGTGCTAGACTTTTGGGATGCTTTGATTAAGACATAGTCCCTGTTCTTTAGGAGCTTTAAGGACCTTCATGGAAAATCATTTTTATAACGCGTGGCTTGGAACCATCTGTATGGTCCACTCTTAAACTAATTGTTCCCAGACCCAGTCTCTTTACAAGGCTTTCTTTTTCTTTTCTTTCTTTTTTTTTTTCTGTTGCAGTTTTTGGCCGGGGCTGGGTTTGAACCCGCCACCTCCAGTATATGGGGCCCTACTCCTTGAGTCACAGGCGCTGCCTATTAACCAGGCTTTCTTGTTTGTGATCCCATTTAATCTCACCATGAGTCAGTGATTTAGGCAGGGCAGTGACAGGGGGCTGAGACAGTGTGACTTGTCCACCAGGTCATGTTGCAAATTGACAGCAGGTCCCAGGCCTCCTGTTAGTCCAGCTGCTTCTATTGTCACAATCACAGGTTTGTCCAAGGTTATGTGGAATCAAGTTAATTTTCATTTCCTTTCATTTTAAAATGATAAAACTGGGTTGGGCTCAGCAATCATAGCACAGTGGTTACAGTGCCAGCCACATACACGAAGGCTGGCGGGTTTGACCCCGGCCTGGGCCAGCTAAACAACGACAACTACAACAAAAAAATAGCCAGGTGTTGTGATGGGTGCCTGTAGTCCCAGCTACTTGGGAGGCTGAGGCAAGAGAAATCGCTTAAGCCCAAGAGTTAGAGGTTGCCGTGAGCTGTGACATCACAGTACTCTATCAAGGGTGACAGCTTGAAACTGTCTCAAAAAACAAAAATAAAGATAAAACTGGGTCAGAGAATATTTAAAAAGAGGCATTTCATAAAATCAACAACAAGGAAGTCAGTCTTACCCTAGTGTTTTACAATCCCAAATAGCCTAGACCAGCAGTTCTCAATCTGTGGGTCGTGACCCACAGTAACCATATTAAAGGGCCGCAGCATTAGGAAGGTTGAGAACCGCTACTCTAGAGCATGCTGAGATTAAGGTGGTTGTGTAGGGGAACAAAAGGCACCCATGAACAAATCAAGATCTTAGAGATTTATATCCTGTCCATGGCCAGGTAAGTGGTGGTCTGCAGTGGGGTGTGGCTAAGCTTACAGGAGGCCATGTGGGCTTGGTGGAGCTAGGGCTCCTGGAACTTCCTGCACCACCCTTGTGTGCCTTTGTAAGGTACAGGTTGCAGCTAGCAAAAATGACTCCAGTACTTGGGAAATGGTTGTCCTTTGACAAGCAACATGAACTTCAAGCCGGCTGGCAAGGTGGCCCACCTCTTTGGGTAGCTTTGGTGTCCCAGTGCCCAGCCCCAGGACTTGCTGGGCACAGCTGCCCAGAGAGGTGGCTGCTGAGCAGACACCAGTGTACTGGCCAAGGGAGAGAGCAGACCTAGCTGGGACTTGGCAGGAGTGGGGGACACATTTGAAATCTTTTTTTTTTTTTTTTTTAGAGACAGAGTCTCACTTTATTGCCCTCAGTAGATGCTGTGGCATCGCAGCTCACAGCAACCTCCAACTTCTGGGCTTAGGCGGTTATTCTCTTGCCTCAGCCTCCTGAGAACTAGGACTACAGGCGCCACGCCTGGCTACTTTTTTGTTGCTGTTTGGCCGGGGCTGGGTTCGAACCTGTCACCCTCTGTATATAGGGCTGGTGCCTTACCCACTGAGCCACAGGCACTGCCCCATCTGAAACCTTTTTTAATTTTTATTTTTGAGACAGAGTAGTTCTTCCACCTGGATTATAGTGCAGTGGCATCATCGTAGCTCACTGCAACCTCAAACTCCTGGCCAGGGTGGCACCTGTGGCTCAAAGTGCTGGCCCCGTATGCCAGAGGTGGTGGGATCAAGCCCAGCCCCAGCCAGAAACTGCAAAAAAAAAAAAAAAAAAAAAATCTAACTCTTGGCTATAAGCCACTCTCTTGCCTCAGCCTCCTGAGGAGCTGGGACTGTAGGTGCCTGCTACTATGCCCAGCCAATTTTTCTATTTTTAGTAGTGACAAGGTTTCACTCTTGCTCAGGCTGGTCTCTAACTCCTGGCTTCAAGGAATCCTCCTGCCTTGGCCTCCCAGAGTGTTAGATTATAGTTGTGAGCCACACTATCTGGCTCCTTTTACTTTTTAAAAATGGTTTGAGTTTGGTAAAGAACTATCCTTGGCAGGAGGAGTGTTAGGGTCAAAAAGAGTATGCTGTCACATATCCCTGCTGCTCCTGGGTCAGGGAGGGGCAGTGAAGAGGGAGAAAGGAATGGCATGCCTTAAGTTATCCCTTTAACTAAAAAGACAATAGTATCCCTTGAGTTGCTCAGATTTGGAGGGGAAGGTGTCCTAGACTAGCACTGCCAACAGGATTTATTGTGATGATGATAGTGTTCCATATCTGTGCGGTCCATAGCCACTAGCCATATGTGGCTACGGAACACTTAAAATGTGGCTGGTATGGCTGAGGAGCTGAATTTTAACCTTTAATTAAATAGTCACCTATGACTCTTGGATAGTACAGTTCTAGTAATAATGCTGTTCCTATTGACAAGAAGCTAGACGTTGTTTTTCCCTCTCCCTTACGTGTCTAGAAAGAACCAGATAGTTTTGGGATTAAATTTTGGCTTTGCTGGCTCAGCGCCCATAGCTTAATGAGTAGGGTGCCAGCCACATACATCGAAGCTGGCAGATTCCAGCCCTGCCCGTGCCTGGTAAACAACAATGACAATTGCAACCAAAAAATAGCGTGGCATTGTGGCAGGTGCCTGTAGTCCCAACTACTCCGGAGGCTGAGGCAAAAGAATCGCTTAAGCCCAGGAGTTTGAGGTTACTGTGAACTCTGATGTCACAGCATTCTACTGAGGGGGACATAGTGAGACCCTGTCTCCAAAAAAAAAAAAAAAGTTTTGGCTTTGCCATTTTAAACTCTAGGTCCTTAGGCAAGGAACCTATGTAAAGCATATGGTGTAGTGCCTGGCACACAGAAGCACTCAATTAAGGATAGCTATCATAATTTTAATAAACTTGGTATATGGTTGGTCACAGAGCATCTATGTCTATGGGAGGAGATAGAAAGGTTTTCCCATTTGGCTTTTAAAAATTTTTTATTTATATATATTTTTTGTTTTGCAGTTTTGGCCGCGGCTGGGTTCGAACTTGCCACCTCCAGTATATGGGGCCAGCGCCCTACTCTTTGAGCCACAGGTGCCACCCTGCCATTTGGTTTAATCTCTGCCAAGAATGAACCATCCTAAGGGTTAAGTAGAACTGCCACATGTTTAACCGTTTGGCTGAATTGATATTATAGGTCACATTCTGAGTTCCAAGAAAAGAGAACATTGGAACAGATAAGACCTTGCACCTAGATCCTCACCCGCATCTGTGTGGTGCCTCCTAGTCCTCAAAGTTGTGGCTGGGGCTGAAGCTTTGCCTGCAGCCCTTAATCCCTTACATTGCATTAGTACACAGGCTGACCTTGGCTCCATCTTTTCTCTCCACTGCCGCCCTAGCTATCAGATATAGTTTGCAGACAACCATTCATCCTTTCATCCAAGACACTGACTGAGGACCTATTATTATAGGCTGGAACATTTGGGATAGAGAGATGCTAAAAACAGCCTCTACCCTTTGAAATTCATGACCTGGTGGGGAAAAGTGGGCTAAATTCCAAATTTGAGGTCAACACAAGGAGGTATCCAGTCTTGGGGGGATGGGAGGAGCTTGTCAAGTGGGAAGTGGTTGGCCAGCTGCAAGGAAGAAGCCCACAGGAGGAGCTGGAGGATGGCAAGAGCAGCAGGTTGGAGCTGCCCAAGGGAGGCCCATGGCTGATCTGTTTGTCTATCTTGTGTGCACCCTGGTAAATATTGTGCAGAGCTCGGCCAAGCTGTGTCCTCCTTTTCCCATGCAGGAGCCATGGCCAGATATTTTCTGGGATGCCTTGGCTGTGGGTAGTCCAAGGCCTTTGTTAGGGCCCAGGGGCCAGCTGCCACATGGACCTCAGAGGAGAGGTGATCATCATGCCAGTTACTGCCCTTCCTGTAGGAAGAGACATAGCTGTATTTGCAGGGTGTTTCCACATTGTCATTCTGTTGTGTTCACCACACATGAGAAAGGGGTGGGGGTGCCTAGGGGAGATGGGGGTGTATGTATATGAAACTAGAAAAGCAAAGTGACACCTTGGCCCTCAGCATTCCCCACTAAGATAGGGCGAGTTTTAGTGCCGTTATCAGCCTCCCAGCCCAGGCCTATCTGGTCTCGTGTTCTCTTCCTTTCTATTTTGGCACAGCTTACCTAGAAAATGCTACTAAAAATATAGGCAACACCCTCTATTATTGATTTTGCTTTTGAAAGACTTGGGTTTTACTAAGTGTCCTCATTTCTTTTTTAGTTTGCATGAGAGATGAAAACTGGTCATTCTGGCAGGTGACCGTTTTTGCAACGGGCTGGAGAGCTGGGAGTGGGTTATGTGGGTTGTCACCAGTGATCAGGAGGTCCTGGTGTCAATGCCATGGAAAGTCTAAGCTGGGTCCTAATGTGAACTATCCTGGTGGACTCATTTCTTTCCCTAGTATTTTCTCCCTGTTAGATCACTGAGGCTTAAAAATACCAGTTGAAAATACTAGTCTCCTTGGGATGTCTAAATTAAGAAGTCCTACATCCCTCAGCAAGGTGCTCCAGGAACTGCCTGGTTGAGGGTAGCGGTAGAGGGAGGTTATCAGGAAACTGAAACAGACTGGTCCTCCCAGTGAGCTGTGTAAGCAGGCAGGCCCAACCTCCAGGCCTGGGGTGGGGGACCCTGCCTGCAATTCTTCAGTTTCCAGCCTTCAAAAGGCACAGGAACAGCATGTCCACCATGCTGAAGCCTGTGCCTCCCAAAGCCCACCTGCAGAGATAGCTCCAGTCCAGGAGCCAAGGAGCCCCACCTTGGCCTTGGGGAAGCCCTCCACTGATGGAGCTGCAGAGGAAAAAGCTTATTTAATGTTTCTGGAGCACTTGCAAATTTTCTTTTTAGGTCTCAGTTTCTGTATCTGTCAAATGAGCCACTTTTTCACCAGGCCCAGGTTATTCCTTCTGATCACTATCATCACACCCTGTTTGTGTCCCAGGATGGTGTGTGGAATGCAAGCTAAGTCAGGGGGCCTGTGTTCCCTCCCACCTGGCCTCTGCCACTTATTAGCACTCTGGGTCTCAGGCGACTGCCATTATATGTTTCAATTTTATTTTCCCACCTATAAAATGGGATAATGATACCCACACAGCCTAGACTGCTTGTGGTAATTGGAAGGTTCCCATGAGATCATATACAGGAAAGGGCTTTGTAAAAAGCAACAGTTTAGTCTGGGTAAAGGGTGTCATTAGCGGCAGCAGGAGACCAATTTAGCTCCGCCCTCTCACATGGGCTGCTGGGGCGTCATAAACAGCTCCCTTGGTCGGGGCGGTGGTGGTTGTGGATGTCTCTTCGACTTAAGCATATGCACTCCCTTCTGAGGAGGCTGGTCAGCAAGGCCCTCGTTTCTTTTCTTCTGTTCCCCCTAGTCATGTAATGATACAACCCAGGCCACACAGCGTGGTGGGCGCTGGCAAAACCGTTCGCCAGGGCAGCTCTCTGATTCTGCCCTCTTTGACTGATGTCACCCATGGAACCCACGCTCAGAGAAGCTCTGCCGGCTAGTGCGCTTGCCCCCTCCTCTCTCTCACTCAGGAAAAGGCGTGGTACTCCTGCACCCGCTTCCTAGTCGCTGGGGGCAGTTTGTGGGCCTGGCCAGGCTATTCTTGCCTTGGGATGAGAGAGAGGAGGAGGATGCTCTAACGGCCGAATTTGGCCCTCGGGGAATTCCAAGCGGGGGGAACGCCTGGGCGACGGACCGAGAGACTTGGGGTGACCCACCCTGCGGGGAGTTCCGTCCCTGGAACCGGCCCTCGCCTGGTGCCTTCTCCAGCCCGGAAGGGAGCAGCGCTCGCGGTTTTCCTTTTTCCAGGAACCGGGTTGTTGGCGAGTTAGACCTCCCAACCTCATGGGGTTGCTGTGCGGCTGCGGCGACGTTGGCCACTGGGGCGCTGCGGAGGAGACAGAGAGACCGGGAGGCGGCGCCATGTGAGTCCCGCGCTGCGCGGGGCTGGGGCCACCGTGGGAGGTTACCGTATTTATGGAGGCCAGCGCCGGGACCCTTGGGGGCGGGTCACTGCAGGCGCGCTACCGTATTTGCCGGGGGCCGCGCAGATTGTTTCTGGGAGTGGGAACGCGAGACTAAATTATGTATTTATCCAGGATTACGTCGTTTCTCTGGGGGCGCTGCGGGCGCAGGGGGTGGGTTGCCTTCATTCCTTTCCGGAGGAGCCGGAGCTTGCAGCCCGGCGGGGTGGGTTGCGGCAGCAGAGAGGAGGCCTACGTGTTTTCATGGGGGGTGGGGTTGCGACGCAGAGTTTACCATATTTCTCCAGGGTTGCTCTGGCTCAGAAGTGGGCAAGGTTGTGCGTGAGGTTGGGTGGGGTGGGGTCAGCTCTTTCGACTAATGCAGCTATTTGATAAGAGCAAGGTTTGCAGGAGGTTTGCTGTCTTTATGGGGGCGGGGGATTAGGGGCGCTGGAGGGTTACCGTATTTGCATAGACTCCAGAGGAAAGAGCCGCTGCGGGAGACCGAAGGAGCTGGGGCACAGCCTGGTCTGTGAATGTGACATGGGATGGAGGAACTTGGGGAAGAGACAGAGGCCATGTCTTTGGACCTCTCTGCATGTGGGCAGGGTTTTGGTCAGGGTTTTAGCTGGGTAGAGGGGGGAGGCTGCCCATTGACAGAGCCAGGTGAGATTGGCCAAGGGGACAGTGCAACTGTCTGGGGAAGGATTTGTGGGGCCTATTGCAAAAGTGGTACTTTCCCACTTTCCCAAGGTGTCATTTCCACCTTGGCCTAAGGGTAAGGGAGAACAGAGGAAGTGTCTTTGAGATCCCACTCTGCAGGTAGGTTGACTGAGTCTGAAGTGTGGGCAAGGCCTTAGGGGAGGTCGTGGGAAGATAAGCAAGCTTCCCTGATGGGGGGAAGGGGGAAGTGAATGGATGGCGCAGGCCTCAGTGCCCTGCAGGAGCGGGAGCCCACATTTTTGGGGAGATATGGAGGTAGTGGTGGCGTTAGTGCTCCTTCTTAGAGGAGAAGTGACCCTTTGGGACAGATGGCTCTTGGATGGCCAGGTGGTGGTCTTTGTGTGTATGTTTGAGGGTATTTAGTTGTTGAGCAGCTATTGAAAAGAGCTTTCAACAGAGAATCAGGAGACTTGGGGCCTAGTTTGGTCTCACCTTGCTGTGTGACCTTGGGCAGGTATGTTGGTCTCCCTGAGCCTTAGTTTCCCCATCTATAAAGTGGGGTTCAGTAACCCTGATTGGCCCCTTTCTTGGGGCTGTTGTGAGGACAGTGGGAAATAATTTAAGAGGAACATAGTGTCCAGCATGAAGGGAGCCAGAAATGGGGATGTTTGTTGAGGACTGTGTTGCTCAGCCTTGAGCCAGACTTTTCTGTGGAGACAACTAAGAGGAATCAAGTGGAGGCCTGCTTGTGGTAGCTCACACCCTGATTCAGTGACTTGCAAATCTTTGCAACCGCATGCTGCATGCCTCATTTTGCTAAACAAAGAGCTGCTGCCTTTAATGTTTAGCTGGGGTCACTTTTAAGTTTATAGTGTTTTGTTTTTGTTTCTTGTTTTAAGCTTTGCAAAAATATTTAGACCACTGGTGATCCCACCCCTCTCTCCAGGTTTGGGGTGCCCCTCCCTACCTATCCCCTTACCCACCTCCTAGAGAATCTCTTTGGAGAGATAAGACATATCCAGGTGAAGGATAAGAAAATACCAGAAGTCCCTGGTATATCACCCACCAGCATTTATTCAATGTCTTGTGGGGCAGACACAGTGCATGGTGCCTGGATTAAAAGAGAAGGCAGCTCTGTCCTTAAGGTGCTAGGTGCAGGGAAAGAAGGGTGATGACTGACCCTCATGCAGTGTGATGAGTGAGGGTTACAGGGTTGTGCCATATGGTTTAAAGATAGGCTGGAGGGATCAGGGATGGCTTCTAGGAGGAGGAGGCCCTTGAGAAGGGCCTGGGTGGAGGGTAGTTTGTGATTAAGAGGTAGCTGAGAAAGGACAGTACCTTCTAGCAAGGGAACTTTGGCCTGAACACAACTATAGGGGGACTAGAGGTTTGGGGAGGTGAGTGTCCCCAGCCAGGCCAGGGGCTGGCTGGCCCTCGGGTGCCCCTAACCCTTTTTTCTGCTTTTGCATCCCCAGGGACTGCTAATTACAGCTGAAATTGCCCATGACCGAGCTGGCGTCCTCCGGGGCCGGGTCCCCTGTGGGGGACGGGGAGGAAGGTTTAGGGGACGAAAGAGGCCTGGTCATCCATCACCCTGCGGAGGAGCAGCCCCACCGGTGCCCGCTGTGTGGCCAGACCTTCTCCCAGCAGCCCAGCCTGGTGCGGCACCAGAAGGCGCACGCTGGGGCAGGCCGCACGGCTGCCTTCGTGTGCCCTGAGTGTGGCAAGGCCTTCAGCGTCAAGCACAACCTCGAGGTGCACCAGCGCACACACACGGGGGAGCGGCCCTTTCCCTGCCCCGACTGCGGTCGCTGCTTCAGCCTAAAGCAGAACCTGCTCACACACCAGCGCATCCACAGCGGCGAGAAGCCGCACCAGTGTGCGCAGTGTGGTCGCTGCTTCCGCGAGCCACGCTTCCTGCTCAACCACCAGCGCACCCACGCGCGCATGCCCGCGCCGCACCCGCGCCGCCCTGGTGTCTTTGGGGAGAGGCGGCCTTACTTCTGCCCCCGCTGTGGCAAGAGCTTCGCACGCGAGGGCTCGCTCAAGACCCATCAGCGCAGCCACGGCCATGGTCAAGAGGGGCAGGCGGCCCATGTAGGCCGTGTGCTATGATGCACGTGGGGCCCGCAGCAGACGGCTGCTTCCTGCCACGCAGGCGCCTCCCAGACCCCTGGAGATGGCACTGGGCTATAGCCCCCCCTCCGGATGGGATCCTGGGAGCAGGAGAGGGTTGGCTTGGGGTCTTGAAGGTGTGGGCCACCAGGCTCAGGCCTCCCCCTTCCGTTCCTCCCTCAGGACCCTCCAAGTGGCTGTATGTGGCTACTTTGGCCCCCTGCCCCGAGGGTTTTCCTCCTCGGGCTCATTCCGCCTAGAGCAGGTGAGACCTGTGGGTCTGGCCAGGGTCACTCTCAGGCTTGGGGGGTATTGATTCTTGATGTCAGTTGGGGGTGGTAGGGCTGGTGGGGTTACTGGTGCTACCCGTGGTAGGCTTACCAGATCTTCATTTCCTGAATGTCAGAGTTGAAGCGGCTGGGAGAGGGCCACCTCCCATGTTCCCCAGGCCCAGCCTCAGCCTTTGGCCTCCTTGTTCTTGCATATACTGTCTGGTGTCCTTGAGAAGTCATTTCACTTCATGTCTCACTTTGCTCAGCTATAAGTTGGGACTAACCCTGAGGGACTCCTCCTCTCTGGGACACTGAGGATTGTTAATTGCTGCAACAGGACACAGTGAGGTCACTGGTTCACAGAGCTTTAGTTCAGCACTCCTGCGTGCCACACTGCTGCATCGGGCTCTCCAGAGGAGGCACAGAGGAGGACCACAGGTTCTGCCCCTCAGTGGTCACACTCCACATGACTAGTGCCCATGCAAGGTGATTTGGGGTGTGGTCAGGGACCACCTAGTGCTCTTGGTCAAGAGTGAGGAAGGTTGGCTTCTCCACATTCCCTTGGGGAGTTTGATGGTTTTGAACCAGGTGATGGGGACAAGTAGAATTGCTGTAGGAAGAAAATGTGTGTGTAAGGTGAGGGTCTGTCAGTGGAGGTTGGAATTGGCCTCACAGAGGATTTTGTGGCAGGGAGAGGCTGCCTCAGATTTTTACTGAGAAAGGCAT
This sequence comes from Loris lydekkerianus, assembly GCA_963574355.1. NCBI lineage: Eukaryota > Metazoa > Chordata > Mammalia > Primates > Lorisidae > Loris > Loris lydekkerianus. The sequence goes on from CAUYPK010088970.1 coordinate 38,928, forward strand.
GTGACCTCAGTGCTGGACTTTGTTTTGGAATCTGGATCCCTGGACCAGGCGCACTGGGGTGACAGATGGGAGAGGGGAGAGCTGTAGCCTCGAGGTTCTTGGGTTCATCTGGCCAAGAGAACATGAGACCCCAGCCCAGAGGCTTAAGTAAAGGTCGCTGCTTTTATGCAGTGAGAAAGGGGAGAGCCAGAACTTGCCCCCGGACTTCGGCTTCCAAGCTCGAGCTCTGAGGTGTGTGTTCCTGCAGCTATCTGGGAGGTGAGGGATGGTTGGCTGGGGCTTGCCTCAGATTGCAGTACTTTGTGGTATAGTTGATGGAAGTGGAAACCTGGGCTTTGTCATGGATTATGGATCCTGGAGCCCTTTAGCTCCACTGATAAAAAAGGAAAAATGGAGCTTAGAGGATTTCTGAATAGGCTTGGGGTCTGTGCTTTACGAGCCTGGCAGAGGTGACAGGGCAAGTGTGGATGTGGTTTGGGAGGATGGAAGTTGGAGCTTCAAAAGGACTTGTCCTGCCAGAGGCCTGCTCTGCATGCACTCCCCTCCCCCATCCCTCTGCCCTTGCTTGGTGCTATGTGGCTTCTCTGAGATTGGCTGTCCTGTGCCTTGCCACCCCCAGGTGGCAATTGGACTAATGCTTGGTGGCAGAGATTAAGAGGCTAAATAGGGACTAGAGACATCTGGAGCCAGTCACCAAAATGCCCTAAGCCCATGACATCTCATCTGAAATATGACTCATAATCCTTGCAGTGCTTGCAAGGGGCTAAGAGAATTCGATGAAAGCCCTGGACAGGTTAACACGGCTGGCTGATTGCCCCCACCAAGTTCCAGAGGGGTAGCTGGGCAGAGCCATGTCATGGCCTCAGACCTGACCCTGATCTCTTTCTTTGTGTGAACAGATGCAGAGTGGGAAGGACCTTATGACTCAGAAGGTGCAAGGCATATCTAGGCACAAAGACCCAGAAGGTCTCACAGGGGCCTGGCTGGTACCACACCCTGGCATGAAGACACACCCCTAAGCAGACCTGCCTTAGGAAGTACCCTGCAGTGACCTGTGGAGGTGACAGGATGGAGCCTGGAATTGGAGGCAGATTTCAAGCCTGATGGATGAACTTGTCAGCCTGGTGGGAGTCATAGCGAGGGAAGACCTTGTTCTGGCTGCCTGGCCATGGGTCTGAGCTATCTTTGGTGTCAGGGATGATGCTGTTATGGAGAGCTGGCTTCTCTTGCTCCCACCTACCCACCACTTGGCTAAAGTTCAGAGACTGGAACTAAGGTAACATAGCAAGTCAGTGGCAGTCCTGGCTCTAAAGGCAAAACTTTGTCCCAGATGTAAATGATACCTACAGTCTTTGTTTTCCTTTCTGAGCGGTGGTTCTTAACACTTTGGTTCATGAAGTCCTTTGGAAATCTGATGCTTATGGACCTGCCCCTCAGGAAAACAGATACACTCATGTAGACTCAGAAATCCCAAGAAATTTCAGGAACCCTTGGACTCCCTAGATGAAACCTGTCCTCTGACTCCAAGCTCAGAAACTCAGCCCTGGGGGCTTCCCCTGCCGGTGTTTCCTTCCCTGCCACTCACAGAGTCCTAAGTTGTGGCTGCTGTACAATTCATGTCCCTCTTCTCCTGCCTGGCCTCCTTCTCTTGTCCAGGAGCAATGAATTCTGAGGAGGGGGCCATTTTAGTCAGTCCCTTTTCTCAGACCTAAGAAATGACACTTCAGGGTCTGGACCCTAATTTACCTTCCCCAGAGGCTGGTGAAGGTTCCTGTACTGGCTCACTCTTCTGGTTTTGTGTTTCTTCTTCTCTTTAACTGGCTCCTGGTTTTCACAGAGGAGTCCTTTACTCCAGTCTGGGCTCTGATTTGTCTGTGAGGTCCCAAGGGGAGCAGGGCTGTCATGTGTGCTGGTGGGGGTGAGAGTGTGGTTCGAGTTTACCTCAGAGAGAAGGAACCCTGCTTCCACCAACCAAGCCCAGACAGCAGTACCTCCTGTCCCAGCAGGTGTTCAGCCCAGCCAGGTATTGTGTGGGAGCACTGGGGGGAAGAGAATAAGAGCCTTGCTCTAGGTGCCACAGCTCTGGGCAGGGCATTGGCCCAGTTCAGGAACTTTCCGTGTGCTCCCTGCATGTGGTAGAGTGAATGGAGTGGGCCAGGGCCAGGCTGGCAGTAGGATGGGGGCTCCTCCCAACTTTGCACCTGAGCACCCAGCCTGGACCCCACAGGTGCTCAACTGCTGCCCTAGCGTGAATGACCCATGAGAAGAGGAGAGACCAGCAGGGGCTAGGATGGGTTTTGGTTAGGACATCAATGCCTGCCTGCCCTGGGGTGTTGCTTATCCTGTCTTTAGTGCAGTTTGGCCCATCAGTTCTTACTGACCACCGACCCTATGCCACGCCCTGGGGGCCAGAGCAGAATGATCTGGGGATATGAGAGGAAGAGAAGGCACTCTGCACTCTAGGAGCTTCTGCTCTGGGAAACCTTGGCCAACCTAGAGGAAACCTCAGCAACACACCTTTCCTCTGCTAACTGTCCAGCCTGTGTCATCCCTGCCTGTGATTGTGCTGTGCTCTTTCCTACTTCTGTTACTGCCCCTGTATTGCTCCGAAATGTCCCTTTTTCTCTCCACCATGCTTAGCCCTCCTTCCTTCTCCAAATAGTGTTAACATACCATCTTCCCCTCCCCCTCGAGTATGTGTTATATTATCTTATGCTCCAGTTTCTTCTCTCTGTGTGTGTGCCTGTCTGTCTTGATTCCCAACTAGACTGTGAGCTCCATGAGGGCAAGGGACTATCATTTCTTGAACCCCAACAGGGTCTAGCACAGGGCTGGGTTCATAACTCTCAGGAAACACGTCGACTGACTAATGGATCAAGTGCTGGAGGTTGTGGGGTGGCCAGTCCTGGGAGGTGTGCAAGGGGAGAGGAGATTTGAGGTAACTAGTGGGTACATTTAACAGGGCTGTGGCTGGCTCCCCTGGTCAATACTGGGTGTCTGAGGCCTCAGGTCTTTCCCTAGTTGGGGCAGTGGGAGCTGGATGGACCCCCTCACATGGCCATGAGCATGCACATAAGTAATTGCCCAGGCTGGGTATTTCTGTAGGTCACTGACGCCTTCCAGAGGTGACTGAGTGGGATAAATGTTCTCTCGACATCAGCTGGTGTGCACAGTGGTTATTTGGGGTTAATGGGTTAGTGGGCAGCCAGGTGGAGGGCCTCTGCCTCTGCCTCCAGCATCTGTGGGGGAGTTATGTTTCATCGGAACATGGTGGCCAAAGGTGGATCTGGGGAGCAGATATTGAGATCCTTTAAATCATATTGTAGCCCCCGCTGTGGCTCTCCAGACCTGCTGTAAGCTTCAGGTAAGTCCCACCAGGCCCAGAGAGTGTTCCAGCCAAGAGATTAGGCTGCAGGGATGTGTGCCTCAGCGGGGGGGGGGGGGGTCTCCTCTGTGACTCAGTGAAAGTCATAGTTCCTGTACCACTTCCTCCTAGAGTGGTGGGATTCAAATAAGCAGGCACAAAGCTCAGCACTTATGAGGCTTCCCTGCTGTCCTTGTCCTTGCATGGCAGAACCTGATAGCACCTTCTTGATAGCCTCCATCTTCCCTGGCAGAACAATGGCACGCCAAGCCTGCCACCCAGCTGGTGGGACAGTTTGTGTAAGAGGAGGATGGAGTTACAGCACCTCCATCCTGTAACTGACTCTAACTCGAGTCTGCACCCACAGCATCCCTCAGCCAGGAGGGTCCTGCATACAGGGGGCTGAGGCTCCACTGGGGGCAGGGAAATGTTGGGGAGCAAATCAGGGCTCTTGTGTCAACTCAAATTGGCTTTCACCAAATAGGGAAACCACTGGCTTGTGTAACTGTGAAGTATAGGGGTTCAGCCCCGCTGCTCTGTTCTCAGCACATGTGACAAGAGGAAGCTGGCAGCAACTCACACTTGGGATCCTTCCTCTAACAGTCCTAGATAGTGGCAGGCCTGAGTCCCATTGGCCTGAATTGGGCCTGTGCCCTTTCCTGGACCCATTGCAGTGGTCAGAAGAGAGCAGGGTCCTGCATGGTCTGGTCACTTGCTATCACAGAGCGGCTCAGCTCCACCCAGAATCCATGGTCTGACAGCAGGGAAGGGACTGTGCCCAGAGGATGGATAGAGACAAGCAGATGGGCAGATGGATTCTGGGTGGCAGAATGGAGCCCAGGTCTGAGGCGTCCCTGGACCAACAGTATTGGTGTCACTTGGGAGCTTGTGTTAACACAAGATTGCTGGCCCCACCCCAGTCTTGAATCAGAAACTGCATTTCACAAAGACCCCAGGCTATCCTTCCATGCTATGGCTTCCCTGCCTCCTGCCTCTCTGGACTCGCATTTCACTGGCCCTGCACCTAAAGGGAAGAGAATGAAGTGGGTTTCCTCTTAGGCAAGTTGATGGGATATAGGGAAAAAGGGTTGCTATGTTTACTGGGGTCTAGAGGCCAGCCACAGTCCCATTCCCCACACTGCCCCTGGGAGTGTAATACATATCAGCCAGGCCCACCCTGACCCAGACTGCTCACTTGGCCTATGGGAACTTACTGGAGCACAGAACGCAGCTCAGGCAGGAAAGGCTATGAAAAGGGCCAGTCTAGGACTCAAAAGCAAGTGGCTCACCCTGAGGGCTCCTCTACTCTGTGCTGCCTCAGCTCAGTGGTTGATTTTTGTCTCCACCCTCCTATGGCCATGTTCAAAACAGGCAAGCCTCACTGCCCTCATACTGCCCAAGTGTCTACCATTGGTGTCCTTAGTGTCCTGCCCCACTCCTTTCCAGTTGTTGAGTATTGCCTGAAGTGGCTCACAGCTGCCTTTCCTGGGATCTATGCCAACCCATCCCTACTCATGAAGGACTGCCAACACCAATGGGCAAGGCCTATAGCACAGCTCTCTGCAGAGCCCTCTCCAACAATTCTCATCCTTCCCAAAGAAGAACCTTCATCTCAGGCTCTTCTAGGACCCCCAACTTAAGACAAGGTCTTTGAAAAACACAAGCTCAGGCTTGGTGCTTGTGGCTCAAGCGGCTAAGGCGCCAGCCACATACACCTGAGCTGGCGGTTCAAATCCTGCCTGGGCCTGCCAAACAACAATGATGGCTGCAACCAAAAAATAGCCAGGCGTTGTGGCGGGTGCCTGTAGTCCCAGCTACTTGAGAAGCAAAGGCAGAAGAATCTTGAGAAGGCTTGAACCCAGGAGTTGGAGGTTGCTGTGAGCTGTGATGCCATAGCACTCTACTCAGGGCGACAGCTTGAGGCTCTGTCTCAAAAAAAAGAAAAGAACACAAGCTCAATGGCCAGGTATGGTGGCTCACGCCTGTAATCCCCGTGTGTTGGGAGGCCAAGGAGGGAGGATCACTTGAGGTCAGGAGTTTGAGACCAAACTGGGAAACATAGCAAGAACATAGCACTTCATAGCACTTCACCTTGTCCCTACCTATTAATAATAATACTAATCATAATAATAATAATCATAAATTGGCTAGCTATGGTGGTACATATCCAGGAGCACAGGAGTTTGAGGCTGCAATGAGCTATGATGCCACCACTGCACTCAGCTTGGGTGACATAACAAGACCCTATTTTTTTTTTTTGTTGGGACAGTCTCAAGCTGTCATCCTGGGTAGAGTGCTGTGACGTTATAGCTCATAGCAACCTTCAACTCTTGGACTTAAGCAATTCTATTGCCTCAGCTTCCCAAAGTAGCTGGGACTACAGGCGCCCACCACAACACCTGGCTATTTTTTGATTGTAGTTGTCATTGTTATTTGGCGGGCCCTGGCTGGATTTGAACCTGCCAGCTCCAGTGTATGTGGCTGATGCCCTAGCTGCTTGAGCTACAGACCCTATTTCTAAAGGAAAAAAAAAAATACCCACTCAAAGAATCCTGCACACAGAGGAGATTGTGACCAGCACCTCTCTTTGGCAGTTCTGGGTTATACTGAGTGCCTATGGGACTTCCGTGAGCAGCTGGTGGGTTAATGGACTGCAGGTGACCATCCTTTGTGAGAAGCAGACCAGCATGACAGCCCCTTATCAGCTATACAGAAGCCCCTCTTAACTGGAAACAAGGGATAAGAGTCTAATTCACAGGTCAAGGGTTGGGGTCTAATCTGACCACGTGGCTTTGGCCAAGGTCCCCACCATTTTGAGGCTCAGTTTCAGGTCCATGGAATGAATGGGGTAGACTAGCTGGCCTCGGAGGCTTCCTTGACTGCATGTGAGGGGCTCTTTTGGGTGGAGGGGAATAAAGATCCATTTAGGCTAGTGATGGGCCATGTCACAGAGTAATGTAAAGAAGGCTCCACCAGGCTGTACCTCTGGGCCTCACAAAACAGGGGATATAGGCCCCCCAAACATGTACCTCCGCTGGTCTCACCACCATCCCTGCAACTGAGCCCTTGCTCCTTCCTGTGGCCACCCTATCTCTGTAGCAGATGTGTGGTGAACTGATACTGGATTTTGTTTTTCTTTAAGGAGGAGAACTGCAGTTGCTAGCAGTTTCTAGCAGCAGACGCAGAAAGTCACCTTGGAACAGACCTTTGTTTCTGGAAGGCCAACAGACACTTTCAGTTAAACCAATACAAAACAAATACCTACTGCTATTGTTGAACTAGCCTTGGATTTGGGAATCATCTCAAATGCAGATGCTTCAGCCCAGCGTGTTAGCTATTCTGATTCACAACAATCAGGGTTAAAAAGAATGCTCTAGGGCAGAGCAGCTGTGTCTCTGGGATGTGGGAAGGATCTGAAATTCTCTCACTGCTGAGGGCCTGAGCTGTGGGGAAATCAGCTAGGGGACAGCAGGGGGCCTTGAGGCTGGGTTTAAAGCCTGTGGGTTCAGAAGAAACTTTGTTTACAGGGGCAGTGGAAACTGTCCAAGAAGGGGGCAAGGAGGCTCCTGGAGAGGGTGACATGATGGAGCACAGGGAGTTCTGAGAGGTGGGAGAAGCATTGGCTGATGGACAGAGGGGGTAGCAGCTTACACTGCACCAGAGTTCTTAGAAATTGTGGGTGACAGGGGTATGGGCTCCTGTGAACGGGAGCCCTTCTGGAACTTACACCTGTGGGGGGGATGTGGGCTCCTGGAGGAAGAATCAGCCACACGCAGTTCTGGGGCCTGGGGAGGGCGCAAGGTTCATGGGATCTTACAAAGAAATGTATTCTGGGCTGGCAAAACAGGACACACTGGTCACTGCTTCTTCCACCTCCTGTCCTGTGCTGCCTCATGGTGTCTGTGGCCTCAGGGCAGATGCTGGTTCTTTCTACCACTGCTCTTGGCCTTGATGGAATTTGGAACATGCTAAAATGTACCTTGGCATCTGAGAAGACAGCAGGAGCAAGCAGGTCGCTTTCACCTTCTCACCTGTCTCCCCAGTGCAGGCCATCTAAGAATTCTCTGACCTTTCTCTAAAGCAGGTGATAAGACTCATTCCAGAAGTGTTTTCCCTATATCCAAATGAAAAGAATGTCACATAGAGAGTCCAAGAAGAATCTGAACAAGGCTCGGCACCTGTGGCTCAAACGGCTAAGGCGGCAGCCACATACACCTGAGCTGGAGGGTTAGAATCCAGCCCGGGCCGCCAAACAACAATGACAGCTGCAACCAAAACATAGCCGGGCATTGTGGCCAGCACCTGTTATCCCAGACACTTGGGAGGCTGAGGCAGGAGACTTGCTTGAGCCCAGGAGTTGGAGGTCGCTGTGAGCTGTGATGCTACAGCACTCTACCTAGGGTCACAGCTTGAGGCTCTGTCTCAAAAAAAAAAAAAAAAAAAAAAAATAGAATCTGAACAAATAGGCTTTGGTAAGACCCCCCCCCCCACCACCATGTTTAGCTCCCCTCTTTCTTTGGGTCTTCGTTTCTGAAGGCATCTGTATCACCTAAAATTTGTATTAAAGACATCTGTGTGCTTTTTTTCTTGTTGACCTGTCTTTTGTTATAGGATCTCAGCCATGAACCTTCTGGTGAGTGAGGACAGATATTACTTTCCTTCAGCAAGTTCCTCAACACTCCACTCTGAGTGCCACTGGCCTTGTCTGGCCAAGGCAGATTTTGTTGTGACTGTGTACTATGCTGCTTAGGGCATCTCTTGGGCAGAGTCCGTTCTCCTGGCTCTGCCTGTGTTGCCTGCGAGGCTAGGATGGCTTCCATGGGCTGGGCACATGTCCTAGTTCTGTAGCTGTAGGCAGAGTGACAGAGGCCCAGAGGATAAATCCTAGGAACTAATTTTCCAGGGTAGGATAGCTCCTGTTCTCAGAGAGGTGCCACTGACAGGCATTTGGGGTTTCCTGACTCAGCTACCCACTACTCTGTGGTTTCTCCCTCCTTAGAGTCCCTGCCTTTATTAAGCAAATCTCTCATTTGGCAAATTATCCCACATGCTTGTACTCTCTTTTCTATTTTCTTCAGATTTAATTTTTCTTTTTTTTCCTTTTTCTTTTTTTGAGACAGAGTCTTACTATGTCACCCTCAGCAGAGTGTTGTGGAGTTACAGCTCACAGCAACTTCCAACTCTTAGGCTTAAGCGATTCTCTTGCCTCAGCCTCCCAAACAGCTGGGACTATAGGCACCTGCCACAATGCCTGGCTATTTTTTGTTGTTGTTTGGCAGGCCCTGGACCAGGTTTGAACCCATCAGCTTTGGTGTATGTGGCTGGCGGCCTAGCCACTGAGCTACGGGCATTGAACCTTAATTTTTCATATGTTTATGGCTTGGTCTCCAGTCAATGACAACTTGCATTTGTGTGTCATTTTCTGGTTCCCTTTCACATGTACAAACTCCCTTTGGGCGTGGATGTGATTCTGCAGACCTGGGACCTGTAGTGTCCGAGTCTGGGAAGCTCTGAACAGACAGCTTATATCTGGTTGCATGAAGGCTGATTTCAACTGGATTTATGCTCTGGGCATAGTGCTGGACTTGGAACAACAAACATCACGTGTTTGGAGCTAGTCTCAGTTCTCTATTGCCTCCCTCTGTTTGATATGTGTTTGCAGACGTTCTTCCAAATGCCTGGGGAGTATTATGAAACGGTGCTGTTTTCTTGGCTATCACTGGAACATATTCAAGAAATTTTACCATCTGAGAAATTCAAGAAACAGAACCAGTTAATATAGCAGTCCCCTTTTGACAATAAGGCCGCTTTCAACAAATATCAAATGTCACTGAGAGAACACATTCTGTGAAGACAATGCAATAAAAGTAGAAGTCACCAGCAACTTCTAAAAGCAAATAAAGCTTCTATACAAAATAGCAAATAAGAGGGCGCCGCCTGTGGCTCAAGGAGTAGAGGGCTGGCTCCACTTTCCGGAGGTGGCGGGCTCAAACCCGGCCCAGCCAAAAAATCTTAAAAAAAAAAAAAAAAAGGCAAATAAAAACTATACATTCAGGGCTCAGTGCCTGTGGCTCAAACAGCTAAGGCGCCAGCCATATACACCTGAGCTGGCAGGTTCAAATCCAGCCTGGCCCGCCAAACAATGACGGCTGCAACCAAAAAAAAATAGCTGGGCCGTGTGGCGGGCGCCTGTGGTCCCAGGTACTTGGGAGGCAGAGGCAGGAGAATCACTGAGCCCTGGAGTTGAAGGTTGCTGTGAGATATGATGCCACAGTACTCTACTCAGGGTGACAGCTTGAGGCTCTGTCTCAAAAAACAAACAAACAAACAAACAAACAACAAAAAACCCTATGCATTCAGGGATTTAAAAACACACTTATTAGCAGGTGTGATAGCACATGCCTATGGTGTAAGGCACTTGGGAGGCTGAGTGTAAGGCCAGTCTGGGCAACATAGTGTGACCTGCATCTTAAAAAAGATAATATCATACTTAATAGTTCAGATCAGGCGAAACTTACTAAATGCAGAATACAAATGTCTACATACAGTAACTAAGAAAATGCCATAAAGGCTACGCTGAACAGTTTGATGAGAATACTTCAGATTGTATATGAAAGCAGCACATTGTACCCCTTGATTGCACTAATGTACACAGCTATGATTTAAATAAATTTAAAAAAAATATGCTTTGTTAATACTAAGTATGCCTGTTAGTAAAACATTCAGAACACACACTCCCCTACTACCTTACTGCAAAATACCTGGTTTTAGAGACAATGAGTGCCTTTCTCCTAATGGATGGCCCTGGTAATACTTTCCTTAATAATAAAAAAAAATCAAATTATTGCTCTTGTGTCTGAGGCAAAATTATTCTGAAAAATAGAGAAATAACTTATTTGAAACCAATTTCTCTCTATAAATTATTTAAAATGTGCTAAGATATTAAAGAGTAAGAAAAGGCTTTATATCAAAATTGTTAGTATTTAAATCAAAAGCACTCTACTCACATTACTAAGAATACAGTGTTATTTTATACTAGTAACTACCTAGCACATAGAATAACTGGACTTAATCATTTATTTTTGTTGTTAAAAACAGAATCTTACTCTGTCACCCTGGTTAGAATGCCGTGGCATTCACAGCAACCTCAAAC
>CAUYPK010088972.1:0-13769 GCA_963574355.1 Loris lydekkerianus
AGCTTACCTGTGTGCCAGAAAACATTGGGAAACTGCAGGTAAGCCTCCCCCAGGGTGCAGGCAAGGAAGCAGGTGTCTCTGATCTTAAGTTGGTGGAAACTGAGAAACATACCGGGTTCCCCAGGTGATGTGGAATCAGCCTGGCTATTTTTAGTTGTAGTTGTCATAGTCGTTTGGCAGGCCCGGCTGGGTTTGAACGCTCCAGCTCTGATGTATGTGGCTGGCACCCTAGCCACTGAGCTACAGGTACCAAGCTGAGTTTCTGATTTTTTTGGCAAGATGAATTTTCTGATTCAGTGAAAAAACAAGTGTATGTCTCTATATATTTATATACACTATTAGCAAATGTTCTAGCCACATACATGTACACAACATTCACTAGATATGTTTGTTTCCTACAGGGCTGGATGATGGAGGGCAGTGAAAGTTCCCAAGATCACTGGGAACTTACTGGCTGGGCAGGTGAAACAAGGCGTACACAGGTAAACCTGGGGCAGTAAGGGTGCTAAGTTAGCAGGACAACCTTTCTGAGGGGAGCGTGTGTCTGCCTGGTATCAGAATCCCCACTTTCTTTCTGGGAGCCACCTCTTTCCTCTTCACTGAGTGTGGATTCTGGGGTGAAATGATCTCCACCCCAGACTCAGAGGCCACCAGGTAGCTTGGGTTTGGGCCTCTATTGTCAGCCCTGGGACTTCTGCTAGAACTTGGGAAACAGGGTCCTGCTTTCCTGGGATCTCCAGCTTATCTCTATATAAGCACCTGGTGGGGAGAGTTTGCCTGAGAAAGAGACTGGACAGAGAGAAAACAGGGCTGAGAGGTAGAGAAGGACGGAGAAATTGAATCGATGTGATTGACTCTCTGGGCAAAGCTGTGCCTGAATTCTTTTTGTTTCCTGCCATGTGAACTGATGCGGTCCACTTGTTAGATTTCTTGCCACAGGGTGATGAGACCATATGGGCTCGAGTGCCAGGATAAATGGTATAAACGGAAACATGCAGGAGTTCAGAGCAGGACAAGTCAGAGGGCGCTGATGCCACCAGGGAAGTGGCTGTTGAAGAGGGCCCTAGGGGAGCGGTCAGGAGGATGGGGGCTGCGCTGGGTTGGGGGGAGTGGAACAAAGATCAGAGGGAAAGCAACTAAGAAGAAAAGCCTCTTCCATTATTGAAGGGCACATTGACTAAAACACGAGAGAGAAAAGTAGGTTAAAGCAATCTCAAGGCAAAGTGAAGTCTGGCAACGCTAAAGTTAACTAGACTCTGCTGATCCCAAATCTTCATGGCTCTGAACACTTCTCTTCCTTAGGAAAGGCAGACTAACTTTCTCTCAGAATAGTATTTGGAAAGAAAAATGAGGTGCAAAGGGAGATGAACAGTAGTTGTGAATTTATTGTTCTAAACAGTACTTTGGATGATAACACAAAGGGAGGTGAAAGCCTGTGTGGCGTCCACCTGTCTGAACAGGCCCCTCTTCTGCTGCCCGTGCAGCTGGTCACCACAGACACAGTGTCAGATCTGGCCCTCAGCATTCACAAGGGGAATTTGACCTTTAATTTTTTTGCAGTTTTGGCTGGGGCTGGGCTCAATGACCTTTACGTTTTAAAGGAAATGAGGAACAAAGGGATTACATAATTAAAAATCTGTTTCTGCCTCTTGAAAGCAATTCGATGTAGGTCAGGAGCCAACAGTCTCCCTTACCCCTGTAATTGTTTTACTCTGGCTCGGGTACCCTGTTCTTGCTTCTCCTGTGAATAGCTCATTAGTGCTGAGCAGATGCTCCCATTGGGTGCACCGTGTTAATGGGGAAACAAAAGAGGCGGCATTGTGATCCAGGAGGCTTGAAGGCTGAATCCAGAGCTGCATCAGGAACGAGAACACATGCCTCCTCTATGCCTGTTAACAGGAGGCTCCCAATTGTGGCTTATTTTCTATTTGACCTTCATGTTAACCCCCCCTAGAGAAGGAAGGGGTGGAAACACTCACCTGTTTAGGTGCTAGGGTGTTGAGTCTGTTCCCTTCTGCCCAGGTCATCCTAGCTTTACCATTTGAAAAAGTAGAAATGTAAAAAAGCAAGCAAAATTATGCACGTGGACGTTCAAATGTAATTAATATTAGATCAAGACTAAACCCCTAAGCAATCACATAGGTACAATCCCGGGGAAACATGATAGACAACATAAATTAGTGAGTAGTACAAAAGACTCATTCAAATTTTTGTTGCATTAAAAATGAAAAATTTGGGCTCGGCACCGGTGGCTCAAGAGGCTAAGGCGCCAGCCACATACACCTGAGTTGGCGGGTTCAAATCCAGCCTGGGCCCGCCAAACAACAATGATGGCTGCAACCAAAAAATAGCTGGGCATTGTGGCGGGCACCTGTAGTCCCAGCTACTTGGGAGGCGGAGGCAGGAGAATCGCTTGAGCCCAAGAGTTGGAGGTTGCTGTGAACTGTGATGCCATGGCACTCTACCCAGGGCAACAGCTTGAGGCTCTGTCTCAAAAAAAAAAAAAAAAATTTGGCGGGAGAGGAGAGGTAAGCTCTCCCCTAACTGGTAAAGGCAGGGGTATATGGCACCCCTCCTGCCTGGGTGAAGGGTTCAACTATAACCTGGACTTCATCTAACAAATGCAAACAATGTAACCTAATCATTTGTACTCACATATTAATCTAAAAAAAAAACTTAAAAATTTTCTGCAAAATACTGATTGCATACTCTATACATTTCCTGCACTTTCATTTTGCTTTTTCAGTTAATAATACATGTTGGAGATGCAAAGTCTGGTGATTTTAAAAGAGCATTAGCTCTAGAAATTTGTGTACAAATCTTATCACTGTATCTACGGCACAAAATTGCCTGCTTTTAAAAGATGACATAGAATAGTAAATGCTGGTAACTACTTGGAGGATCATCGTTAGTCACATTAACTCAGCTGTTTTTTCTGGCAGATATCTTTACCCTTTATTCAAGCAAGTTCCTTGTAGAAAAACTGAGGAGTAGAAATAAGCAAAAAGAAAGAAGTCATTCATAATATTTGCTCCTCAAAAAATCCGTTTGTATCTTGGTGTTTAATGAGAATCTTTCCTTCCCTCTCTTTCTGCCTTTCTCTCCATGGACGCGTACACACACATAGTCACATATCCATCGTTTAAAAATGAGATCTCATTATACACATAGTTCTACAGCCTGCCTTTATCACTTAGCGATTTCCCATGTCCATGAAGATAGGTGTCTACACCATAACTTTAAATCACGGCAAACTATTCCCCTGTATGGATAGCCCATAAATTATTTAACCAATCCACTTTGACTAAAGACTTGAGCAGTTTCAAGTATTTACAAGTATAAACACTCACACTGCAACATTCTTCAGCGCATAGCAATGTCTCATTAATGCCAGATTTTCAGGTGCTTTGCCAAAAGCCATTTATTTCCCCTTGATTCTGCCTTTTTTTCCCTCCCCCTCACCTTGCCTTTTGGAAACATATCCATTAGTGAGGTATTTCATTCTGTTCTGGTCAGATAATGGTCGTGAGTCAGGGTGAGCAGCTGGTGAAGAGGCTAAGAGGAAGCTTTACCAGCTGGTGGTAAAGAACAGAGGTTCCTGCCTACCTGTAACCCCTCCATGGCTGTTAAGGCAGAAACTGCAGTCCTTTCTCTACACACGGCTCTGAAGCTGACATATGTCATCCATCTCTGATGACCGTTCTCTTTCAGGGCTTTTTTTCTCTTTTTTTGGGGGGTCATGGTGGTTCTTGATAATGAGAGTTCACTGGCATAAAAATGCAGCCATGTGGACTAAACATTTAGCCTCTTAAGGTGATTATTTAGGATGACAAGACTTACTTGCATGCTGAAGTTCTAATGTGTTTAAAACCTAAAGTCTAACTGTGACGGTAATGTTAGATATTTCACTAGGGTACAATCCTAGGCTGCGTGAGGTGGGAGTAGAGTAGGATGCTGGAAATGAAACAAAATAAGGGCCACTTACCTGAGCCTGTTGGAGAGGAAAAATACATTTGAATAGGGTGAGGGCAGCCATAATTATATTATGTCTTAATTTGCATCTCATCTTCCAAGCAGGTCTTGCAGGACAGCAAAAACAATTAGCATTTCATAATGTAGTAATCCTGTATTCTAGAAAAACAACCCACATGTGAAAGCCAAATTCATTGACAGAGTGACGGCGCTGGTCTCCCAGGCACCACCTTTTATTGGGTTAGTGCTTGTTCTGTGTGTTCTTACACGGGGGAAGCAAGCAGGAGTTTGGAGATTGGGCTTCTGTTCTGCATTAGGGGTTAATCCAGGCCCTTTTCCAACTCTTTCCAAGTTACCCAGTTTGAATGTCCCATCTCTTTCTTATGGGACGCTCATGGATGCTCCTCTGTGGCATTCTGATTCTAAAGTTTTGGGATAGGAACTGGCAAGCTGTATGGTAATAAGCAGCTCAGGTGACTCTTAAGCTCTGGAGGGTTTGGGAAGTCTGCATGGGGGGTGTGTGTGTGCGCACACACGTGTGCAAACTAACCTAGGCCTGACTTTCAGGTGGGAAAGCCTGTGTATATTGAACAAACTCTCTGAGCTTCAGTTACCTCACCTGTAAACTGCCGTCCACTTTAACATATTTTGTGCTCTGCCCCTTTGTTTGTTTGTCCTGAACTGGCCCCCTGGCCTGTTATCCCCTGTCCTGAGGGCAGCAAGCCCTTTTCTTCCACAGGGCTTTTGCACATGCCCTTTCCTCCGTCTGTAAACCTCTCTCCCCTGGTTTCCTCTAACTCATTCTTCAGGTTTTAGCTCACTTAGTCAGAAGGCTTCCTTAATTTTTATAATCTAAATTATATTCTCTGACTCACCTGAAATATTCTCTTACATAATTTCTTTTTCTTCATTGCCTTTTCTTTTTCCTTTTAAAAAGATCTGTTTTCTAGACTACATTGTAAGCTCTTAGGCAGAGCGCCTCTTTTGTTCAGCACCACTGTCAGGGCCAAGACAGGGGGCTCTGTACCTCTTGTTAAAAACCTTCAGTCTAACTAAAAACAGTGCTCTTTTTGTGCAAATGTGTCTTCAAGAGAAATCTGGTGGGCTCCAAATATTTCTCTCACACCTTACTCACATTCTGGAACTTCTGTTGTTCCCATATACCCTAAGTCAAGCACAGAACCTGGTCCAGACGCTTAAAAATATTTGTGTTGGCTCGGCACCCATAGCTCAGTGAGTAGAGCGCCGACCATATACACTGAGGCTGGTGGGTTCGAGCCTAGCCTGGGCCTGCTAAACAACAATGACAACTGCAACAAAAAAATAACTGGGCATTGTGATGAACACCTGTAGTCCCAGCTACTTGGGAGGCTAAGGCAAGAGAATCGCTTAAGCCCAAGAGTGAGGTTGCTGTGAGGATGCCATGGCACTCTACCGAGGGTGACATAGTGAGACTCTATCTCAAGAAAAAAAAAAAAAAAATTGTGTTGCTCGGAAGGAAGCCAATACACTGAGACAGCAGGGAAAGAGTTAAATATCACAGGCACCATGAGAGGAGATGGGAGGAAGTTCTCAAATTCGTCTCTCCAAGAATTTGAGAGAAAGGGTTTTTAAAGATAGTTTGGTGGGCAAAGGGCTAGGCAGTGGGGCCTGCTAATAGGGTGGGTTCCAGGAAGAACCACAGGGGGATGGAAATCGTCTTCTTTGGTGAGTTGGTTCTTGGGTGGGGGGTCATACCACCTGCTTAGTCAATTCCTTCGTATAGGCCACTGGGCTGGTGCGTCCTGCAGACCTGAAAGATATTTCAAAAACTAGCCTAGGATGTTGTCTGTGGGAGCAGTGAAGGAAGCTAGAATCTCTATGACAATCAACTCTAGGACTCCTGAGTCCTGAGCAATTATAGGAAAGCAAACTAGGGAGGAATGGCTGGTTATTAAATGTATTTTCCCAACTACTGTTCCTATCTTGTGGCTCTTTATTAATTTTATATTAAATTTTTAATGGCACCTACATTTATAGTTCTAAACCTGTCTCTCTTCCGAACTCTAGCTCTGAATTTCTAATTGTTTTCTGATGAACTCCTCATTGATCTCTGGTAATGGCTATTCTCCTAATTATTTTTGTGGGCTTTTTTTGTATTTCTGTCATTAAAAGAAAAATAGTACCTTGTGTCACTTCGAATTTAATCAAGCTAATTTAATCTTTTTCTTTTGAGACAGAGTTTCATTCTGTCACCCTGGGTAGAGTGCTGTGGTGTCACAGCTCACAGCAACCTCAAACTCTTGGGCTCGAGTGATCCTGTTACTTCAGGCTCCTGAGTAGCTGGGACTACAGGCACCTTCCACAACACCCAGCTAGTTTGTTTACTTTTAGTAGAGACAAGGGTCTCACTCTTGCTCAGACTGGTCTCGAACTCCTGAGCTCAAGCAATCCACCCACCTCAGCCTTCCAGAGTGCTAAAGTGACAGGAGTGAGCCACTGTACCTGGCCCTGCTAATTTAATCGGTTAAAAGAAGGAACCAGATTATAAATTCCAAATAAATAACAAAGAGCTGATTGAATATTTTCACTTAGGGCCTCATGTCACATCAAATTCCGTATGTTTAACGCCAAACTCATCACCTCCCTCAACCTGACTTCCTCCCTGATTTCCTTGAGATCCCGTTTTGTCAGCGGTGTTCCTATTCTGCCATCAAGCAAGTGGGAGGCTGGGCGACATCTCTAGTCCCCTCTCTTGCCCTGTGTTCCTTCTTCCCATTCATTATTATGACTCTCTTGCCACCATGCCTCTGGCCAGCATCCTCTCCTATAGTTTCTCTAAGTCCTGTTGCTTCCCAAGCTCCCTGCAGCCTCCTTACACAGGAAGAGAAGCGCATCTGGAATTCCCTTTAATGACTTTTCATTTTCCGGCTCCTGGAGCCTGCTCCCCAGGCCTTCCTCAGGCTGGCCCCCAGCCACCATTCCAGTCCCATCTCTGCCACTTCCTCACATGCACCTGTTTCTCAGTCAGGCTTATTTCTCTTCCCTGTTTCAAAAGGCTGCATTTCCTTTCAGGGAAAATAACTCACTGAATTCTTTAACAACTTCTCTTCCCTCAAGGGCACCTGGACGGGCTGCCTTTGTGAATGGCCCTGTCCTGGGTCTAATGAAGATTTACAGAATGAAGTGGATATGTTCTCTGACCTTGAGGAACTGTTGGAAAAATGGGGAAAAATGAACAGAGTTGATCTCTTTGCTTTAGCTGTCTTCGTGATCAATACCCGCTTCTGCTGAATCGACTTTATGGAGTCTGGAACTGGTGGTTAAAAGACCAGATTGAGCGCTGCAAGCATGCAATGTATATCCATTCATATTTCCCAGGCGGGCTGGGGCAAGGGCCATATATTTTGTGTGGTACAGGGGTTAAATATATGTACGAGCCATCCTTGAAATGGATTATTATTCTTGATGATATTTTTTTCAATGTGAGGTACAGACTTGAGAAAAAAAATGAGTCTGAAAGGACAGCCTAGGGACAATGTTTATAAGAACTAAGTGAGGTTTTTCAAACTTTCATAATGTCATTTATTTTTATTACCCTTTATAGTAATTAACAAGGGAAACATTCAAACAAACAAGAAAAAGGCTCTGCATTTATCTTTGGGAACTGGCGGTGAGCAGCCCCTAATGTAATGCAGAGCTTTGTGTTATTCTTTCTCACGGCACTCGGTGGCTTCATCATTGTCTATAATACTATTTTTTTCAGTTCTTGTCTTACACAGATTCCATAAGGTCAGGGAACATAGCGACTTTGTTCCCTGTTGAGACCCCAGGGCCTGCCACAGAGCCTGCATGGGACCTGAGGAAATTTCCTTTTTTCCATTCTCCTTTTCAGCTGGTTTTTGTAAACTATGGTTGGAAGAGAAAAACTCTTCATGTATGTTTTGTTTTTTATTTGAAGTAAGGTAGTAAATAGTCTTTTTTTATTATTATTAAATCATAGTTGTGTCTTTTATTTTTCTAACAGGATGCTCATATTCTTATTTGATATCACCCCATTTGCGTTTCCTTCATCTTCTTCGTCAGTAGAACCTCTGTATGTTGACCACACAAGGGACTGTCACAAACTGTCAACACACAGAGGTGGTCAACATAAGGAACTAGGCCTGCTGTACTAGGACATACGTGTGGTGTGAGTCCAGTCTATGAAAATTAGGTCAGGTTAAGGAGGCGGTCAACTATGGAGGTTCTATACGTAGTTGTATTATATATATTACTTACCGTATATACTCGAGTATAAGCCGAGTTTTATACTCGGGTCATACAGGTTATTTGATTTGGGGCGCGCGCACCTAATCAAATGCACGTAGTCTCCAGTCGTCTTCTGCCCTCTGCTTGAGGGGGCGGTGCTTCAGCTCAGTCCACAAGTCGCGGCTGAGCTGAAGAGGTAGGGGCTGAACTGAACTGTATTCCACTGAACTATTTAAAGTTGTTGTTGCTAGTTTATAGTTTTTCTTTAGCAATAAATATTGAAAAGCATTTAACCTACTGATTCCTCAATTATTGTAATTGTTTTGGGTATATATTTTTATTTTTGAAATATACCAGTGGCTGCTGCATTTTCCACCTTGGCTTATACTCAAGTCACTAAGTTTTCCCAGTTTTTAGGGTAAAATTAAGGGGGTCGGCTTATATGCGGGTATATGTGGAAGTATTATCTTCATATTTATTCACTTTAAAATATATCTAAATTTCCTTTGTGACTTACTCTTTGACATGTAGGTTATTTAGATATATGTGGTTTTAATTTACAAATATCTAGGGAATTTTCCAAATATCCTTCTATTATTGGTTTCTAGGTTAATTCCTCATAGTCAGGGAACATACAGTATTTGATTTACGTCCTTTTAAATGATTTAAGATTTTGGCCTGGATTTATGACCCAGAATATGATCTCTCTTGATGAATGTTCCCTGTGTACTTGAAGGATATGAATTTTGCTGTTGTAATGTTCTATAATGTCAACCAAGTAAAGTTGGGTGATAATGTTTTCAGGACTTAATGTATCTTCATTGATGTTATATCCATTTAGCCCATCAAATACTGGAAAGGACACTGAAGTGGAAAGGAATACCAAGTAGAAATGTGAATTTGCCTATTTCTCCTTTTAATTCTATCAGTTTTTGCTTCATGTATTTTGAAATTCTGTTGTTTACATTTAGAATTATACATTTAGAATTTAATTTTTTTTTTCTTGTTGAACCAACTCCTTTATCACTATGTAGTATATATTTTTACCATTGGCAATATCCCTTATTATGAAGTCTGCTTTGTCTGCTATTAATAAAGCCAGTCTAGCTTTTATTTGATTAGTATTATTCTTTCTCATAAATATATTTAACAATAGCCAGAGAAAATGCTATATTAGTATCAGACAGGTTTCAACCACAGGACAATATGATTATGGGCTGCCCTTGTTCCACCCCCAGTCTATAGGAATATTATCCAGGAAGAATGATAGATTAGTCAAGAATTTCCCATAGGAGATTATCTGGGGGCAGGGAGGGTATCCTAACTTCACATAAATTTTCCTGACTCCTATTATCTGGAAACAGGAAAGATAGGAATAAAGGACTTCTCCAGGAATTCTCAAACTTTATTATATACAGGAATCACCTGTGAACATCTGTTAAAAATACAAATTTCTGAGACATTCTCTCAGAGATTTCTGGGCTAGTAACCAGAAATCTACCAAGTCACCTCCAGTGAGTCTGATGCAGGAGGTCCATGAACCATACTTGAAGAATATTAGCCTATTCTATACTCTCTAAAGCAACATTGCCCAGTAAAGCAAACATCATACAAGTCATATACAAGTACACAATTTAAAAATTCTTTGATGGCCTTATTTTAAAAAGTAAAAAAGAAGAAAACAGATAAAATTGATTTTAACAATACATTTTCTTTAGTGCAGTATATCCAAAATATTATCATTTTGATGTGGTACTCAATGACCACATGTGGCTAGTGGTTACTATATGGAACAGTACAGATTTTAAGCAATATTTTTCAACTTCTTCAATGATGACAATCACCTTAAATTTTCCTCTTTTATTGGCTTAAATGCTTATTAAATATATAGATTAATAAACTTTTCCACTAAAAATTCTAAAGCAGAGTGGCACCTGTGGCTCAAAGGAATAGGTTGCCAGCTCAATATGCCGGAGGTGGCAGGTTCAAACCCAGCCCCGGCCAAAACCTGCAAAAAAAAAAATTCTAATTCAGTAGCTTTGGGTGGGAAACCAGAAGAATTTCTGCCACTTCAGATGATGATTCCTCTTTTGAGTGATGTTTGGAGTTACAGAAGCAGGGCATAGAGCAAAACTTATTTGGACTCCCAGGCAAATATTGTCTATAGGCTTGATAAGGTCAAACTCATGATAAAGAGATCTAAGAACATGAAAGAATTGTCAGTCTTAGCTTTCTCTAGTTTCCCAATTCTGTTTACTTACCCTTACCTTGGGAATATTTCTATTACCGTCAATGACCTTGCTTGCTTTCTCCCAGAAAAACTTCTTTCTGATCTATCATTCTTAGCAAGAGGTAAACAACTAAAATAAGTATCACTCATGACAAGACTTGGGTCACATCACTTCAAACCTAGACCAAAGATTCCTGACCAGAACTTCAAATATTTCTTCCTATAAATCAGAAATTACAGATAATCCCATTATTAACTATGGGATTTAGTCTTTAAATCCTATAGGTACAAGTAGGCTGTCTCTTTTTTAGGTAATGTCTAAGTTATTAGCTTAACCATACTCACCTTAACAAGAAACTTCAATTCATGGGCTCCAAAACATTGTGACAATGACTAGGAAATGCTGATCTTAGAATCCCTAAAATCACTGTCTTCTCCATCTAAGTATAAAAGTGGCCCTACCACCAAAGGTTGGATAGAACCAGATCAATTAAAGCAATATTATGCAAGAGTAGAATATAATGTTTACGGACACAGATTCTGGAACCAATCAGTCTGAAACTGGGTCCCAACTCCACTGCTAACCAGCTACAGACTAGGCTAATTTGATCTGCTTTTCTAAACCTTATTTTTTTCAACTGGAAAATGCTTTACAGGATTATTGAGAAGTAAATTACATACATGCATGCACTCACACACAAGTTTCTCCTAGTAAGAACTCAGAATGTGGTAGCTATAGTTCTAATGATAGTTGCCTTCCCCTTACAGTCACAGGTTCTCTCATAATCACCAGAAGAAGACAAATGATTTACTGATACAATGACCTATTGTGAGCTCTATTATATCTCGTCCTGTGCTCATGCTGCATTTTTTCAGTCAGCTTTCCCAAAGTCAATTGAAAACTTAAAATAAGTTAGGTACATTGAGCTATAATGCTATAATAATATGTTTTTGCATGTTATAGCTGATGCTCTATGGGTCTGAAAAAGTTAAAGGATATAAAAAAAAAAAAAAGTATCATTTCTCCCAAGGGGCAGGAAGTGCCCTAAAATATTAATAATTAAATTAATTGTATTAGACATTTGTATTAAAATAGAAAATCCTATATTTTATCCCATGGGTTCCAAATCTATCTCTTCATAAATAATCTTTTTAGGATAGAAAAGTATAAGTTTATTTTATATTAAAGAGATGAAAAAGAGTAGGGGAAAGAGAAGAGAAAAGACACCAGGGAGTGGGAGAGGGGAGATGGGGGATAAGAGAGAGAAAAAAAGTAAAAGAAGGGCATGGCATCCCAAAGAAAGAAAGAAAAAATACCAGCCTCTTCATAAATATTCTTATTTGATACTATCAGCATTAATCAGGCAATATCTTCCAGTATGGCAGCTCTCTCCCTGCCCTGTGTATTTTGAATTAACAAATGTTTCTGCTCATTATATCTTGAATAATATTCTTGCTTTTAATATTTTTTTGCTTCAGTCAGTCAATTAGTATTTTGAAGTTAAGATAGGTAATTTGGCTAGACTTTCAATAAAACATTTTAAACGCAGAAGCAGAACATGGTCCTTACATTGTTATGCAAAGAGAGTAGACTACTGACATTTATTAGGTACCTGCTAAGTGCCAAATATGTTAACTCATTTAACCTTTTGAGGTAATTTCTACTATTCTCATTTCCAAAAAGGGGAACTGAAGTCTAAAGAGACTAAATAACTTATGTGAAGATACTCTGCTAATAAGTGGTGGAGCCAGTATGTGAATTTATGTTACCCCAAAGGCCTTGCTCCTTTCACTACACCCTTATAAATGTTAATAAAATTCGCAAATTTTCACATATCCAATTTATCAAATTTGTTACTAAGTTTTGTTTTTGATTCTACTGAAGAAAATTGGCAAATTTTCACATATCCAATTTATCAAATTTGTTACTAAGTTTTGTTTTTGATTCTACTGAAAAAAATTATTTTCCAGTTATTTGTGACTAGCATATAGAAATATAATAGATTTTAGTATATAAACGTTATTAACCTACAATCTAGCTATATTCACTTATAAATTCTACCAGTATTTTTATAAATTTTACAGATCCAATCTATGTAAATACAATTGCCTGTTTTTTTCCTCTGTTTCACATCAAGTAAAAATGATCATATAAATTTTCATCAAATTTGAATGATATGACTTATGATCAGGTTAATAGTCTATCAAAGGATTACTTTTGCAACACTTAAAGAAACAAGACAATTACCATCACAAGTAGCTGAAAATGAAGCACAATTGTAGACCCACACAACAGCTTTTCCAAAGGAAATGGCAACACTTATTAAGAAGACAGAAAACAACCAATTAAGGAACATATTAAAGGCAGACATATCAAACTGCAATTTATGACTTGCTTGCCATTTGGGTAACTTAATGTATTATGATGCTCCATGGTGAGAAGCTGCAGAGATATATTTAACTATGGCAGACAATTCTCTTCAGCAATAGGGAAGCTAGCCATAAAATAACCACTGTTTATTATTTCTTAATGCTATCTCTGCCTTTTCTTCTTCATCACCCAATATAATTTATTATTTTGTTACACATTGTGGCTGATTAAATAAGATTTCCATTCTTGGTTATGAAAAAGCATGCTGTTTCAGACCTTCCTCCTAGGAATAACTAGAAAAATCAGATTTAAAAAATCCATTTGAAGTCATCATAGAGTTACCAAGACAGTAAAGATGTAAGAGATAGCTGATAATTGAGGTTAGCTGAATATTCTTTCATGACTTTCCAACTATTTGCTGATTTACATGCAGTGCAGAGCTGAGAGGCTGAATAGTTATGGAGAAAGCAGTAGCTAAGAGGCTAAACCACTGAGCATGGTTTTAAACAGTCTGACAGTGCTGGGATATAAATACAGTACTTGTAGATTAGGAGGAAATGCCCTGGTAAACTTCCTGAGCTTCCTGTTGGGGCCCTGAAAGGAAGCAATTTAGGAATAGAATGCAATTTAGAAATAAGAATGAACCAGTAATAAAATAGTCCTCGCAAAGACAGAAACAAGCTTCTAGTGAGCATGGTTACACCTGGATCAAGGTAATTGGCCCCTATTCTGTCTGCTAGAAACATTTTAAAATAAGTATTTCTGTAGGAATACGACATTTGGAGTATGATGGTTTGTATTGTACTTCCTTGGTTAAGCTGAGTACTATATTTCTCCAGGTCCTCTTTCCCATATAGTACTGACTTAGAGTTGGCCAAAAAAAGAATGTATTTAAGATTTGAAAGGCACCCGGCCTGAAACTGCCTCTACCTAGATACAGCCAATGTGGTACCATGCCACTGGCCC
>CAUYPK010088980.1:0-13569 GCA_963574355.1 Loris lydekkerianus
TGTGGAGAAAAGGGAACACTTCTACACTGCTGGTAGGAATGCAAATTAATACATTCCTTTTGGAAAGATGTTTGGAGAACACTTAGAGATCTAAAAATAGATCTGCCATTCAATCCTATAATTCCTCTACTAGGTATATACCCAGAAGACCAAAAATCACATTATAACAAAGATATCTGTACCAGAATGTTTATTGCAGCCCAATTCATAATTGCTAAGTCATGGAAAAAGCCCAAGTTCCCATCGATCCACAAATGGATTAATAAGTTGTGGTATATGTACACCATGGAATATTATGCAGCCTGAAAGAAAGATGGAGACATTACCTCTTTCATGTTTACATGGATGGAGCTGGACAATATTCTTAGTAAGAATGGAAGAATCTCAAGAATGGAAGAAAAAGTACACAATGTACTCAGCCCTACTATGAAACTAATTCATGGTTTTCATATGAAAGCTATAACCCAGTTATAACCTACGAATATCAGAAAGGGGGAGAGGGGGAGAGGGAGGGGAGGGAGGGCGGAGGATGGGCGGAAGGAGGGTGATTGGTGGGATTACACCTACAGTGCATCTTATAAAGGTACATGTGAAACTTAGTAAATGTAGAATATAAATGTCTTAACACAATAACTAAGAAAATGCCAGGAAGGCTATGTTAACCAGTGTGATGAAAATGTGTCAAACGATCTACAAAACCAGTGTATGTTGCCTCATGATCGCATTAATGTACATAGCTATGATTTAATAATAAAAAAATAAATAAACAAAAATAAAAAAAATTAAAAAATAAAAAGAAAGGCTGTTTTGTCTATGTTGAAAATCTGTTATTCAATGTACCTACTTTCACCCATTACCTTAGCTAGACCTTCTGGATAACTTGCTGCAATTTCTACATCAGCACCTGCTGCTTCACCTTGCACTTCTATTATGGAGACACTGTCTTTCCTTAAACCTCATGAATCAACCTTTGGCTTCAAACTTTTCTTCTGTAGCTCCCTAACCTTTCTCAGGCTTCACAGAATTGAAGAGAGTGAGGATCTTGCTCTGGATTAGGCTTTGGCTTAAGGGAATGCTGAGGCTGCTTTGATATTTCATCCAGACCATTCAAACAATCTTGTTTCACATCAACAGTAAGACTGTTTTGCTTTCTTATCATTCCTGTGTTTGCTGTAGCAGCATTTTTAATTTCCTTCAAAAACTTTTCATTTGTATTCAACTTTGCCATTTAGTGCAAGAAGCTTAGCTTTTATCTTATATCTCAGCTTTTGACATGCCTTCCTCATTAAGCTTAATCATTTCTAACTTTTTTTTTTTTGGTGACAAGAGTCTCACTCTGTCATACTGAGTACCATGTAGAGTGCCATGGTGGCATCACAGCTCACAGCAATCTCAAACCTGGGCTCAAGAGAACATCTTGCTTCAGCTTCTCAAGTGGTTGGGACTACAGGTGCCCAACAACACCTGGCTAGTTTTTCTATTTTTAGTGGAAGTGGGGTCTCACTCATTTCTAGCTTTTGATTTAAAGTGAGATGTGTGACTCTCTCTTTCACCTGAATGCTTAGAGGGTGCTATAGGGTTATTAACTGGCCTAATTTTAATATTGCTGTGTCTCAAGGAATAGGCAGGCCCGAAGAAAAGGAGAGAGATAGGACAAGGGCTGGTCTGTGGAGCAGTCAGCACATAAACAACATTTATGGATTAACTTCACTGTCTTACATGGTTTACAGCATCCCAAAACATTACAATGATAACATCCAGATTACTGATCACAAACTACCATAAAAGATATAATAATAATTTAAAAGTTTGAAATATTGTGAGATTTACCAAAATGTGACAAACAAACAAAAAGTGAGCACATGCTCTTGGAAAAATGGCACTGAAAGGCTTCCTTGACGCAGGGTTGCCACAAACTTTCAGTAAAAAAAAAAAAAAAAAAAAGCAGTATCTGTAAAGTACAATGAAGCAACATTGTATGCCTGTATTCTGCTTATTACCATAAATATGGTCACTAAACTCATACAGATAGAGCTGTAGACATATACGAAAGTAACAGAAAAAAATCACAGCATAATCTCATTTGCTATGATAGGTAGCATAAAAGTAAAAGTAAAAGTATTACAGAAGATGACTAACTTGTCTACATGTTTCACAAGGACCTCGGTGACAACGCTGTGAACATCTATGGATTCCGCACTCAAGTACTTTGTCACAACTGTCTCCACAAGTTGGTACATCTTCTGTACAAGGCAAAGAAAACTCTAAAAACATACAAAAGGTCATGGTTAATAACAGGATACAATATTAAGCACTACCAAAATACCATGTTCTTTAGACTCCCTAAAGCCTTTCAGACAATAAATTTTTGCATGAAGACAATTATTAGAAAAAATTAACTTTAATGAAAATAACCCCTAACATTTGTAAAGTTTATTATGCCTTTCAAAAAGAAAAGCATGGGATGCATGCCTATGATCCCAGCAGTTTGGGAGGCTGAAGCAGCAGGATCACCTGAAGCCAGGAGTTTAAGACCAGCCTGTGCACCACAGTGAGGACTCTGCCTCTATAAAAACCAGAAAAATTAGCCAGGCATGGGGGCGTGTGTCTATAGTTCCAGAAACATAGGAGGCTAAGGCAGAAGGATCTCCTGACCCCAGGTTGCAGTAAGCTGTGACTGTGCCGCTCAACTCCAAACTGGGTGACAAAACAAGACTCTGTCTCAAAAAAATTACAAAAGAGAAAAAGAAATTTAAGACATGACAAGTTACCATCCTCGACACACACATCTTCATGGGCTGTCTACTTCAGAAATAGTCATCTAAAGAAATGAGTAAGACTACGTAAACCTTTATGAAGAATTTTCCTAACACACAGTCTTACTCAAAAATCTGCTCTTAACAACCTCACTGTAAGAAAATAAAGATGTAGAGTTTAAAATACCTTAAAACTCAGATTTAATATAAATACATTGTGGCAACTATTAGAAATAATCTTATACATATGATGCAGGTATTTGTGGAGACTCAAGGAAGCCAACTTAAACATTGATCCTACTATGCCTTTATCTAAAAGCAGCCAAAAATAAATTCACCTATAACCTATTAACACAACAGCCGCCCTCCTTATCAGTAACACCCATCAGAGTGGTACATTTGTTACAAATGATGAACTTATACTGACACATCATAGTCACCCAAACACTATAGTTTATATTAGGGTGCACTCCTGGTATTGTATATTTTATGGGTTTGGACAAGTGCAAAATAACATGTCCATATCATAGTGCCACACGGTGGAGTTCCACTGCCCTACAAAATCTTCCATGTTTTGCCTATTCAGTTCTCCCTCTCCCCAACCCCCCTGGAAACCACTGATCTTTTTACTATCTCCACAGTTCTGACTTTTCCAGAATGTCTATAGTTGAAGTTCTATATACAATATGTAGCCTTTTCAGACTGGCTTCTTTTCATTTAATAAAACACATTTAAATTCCCTGAAGGATGCCTTCTGAATGTGCTTTCACAGCTTAATAGCTCATTTCTTTTGGGAAAAAACAAAAAACATTCTTGGCTCGGTGCCCATTCAAGTGGCTAGGGCACCAGCAACATACACCAGAGCTAGCGGGTTCAAATCCAGCCGGGGCCTGACAAACAATGACAACTACAACCAAAAAATAGCCAGGTGTTGTGGTGAGCACCTGTAGTCCCAGCTACTTGGGAGGCTGAGGCAAGAGAATCTTTTAAGCCCCAAGAGTTGGAGGTTGCTGTGAACTATGATGCCATAGCACTCTACCCACAGAGACAGCTTGAGGCTCTGTCTCAAAACAAACACAAAAAAATTCTTACTTGATTTCTGACATGGACAGAATCTTTTCCCAGATCGAGGACATTCTCCACAAGCACCAACATGACAAACTTGCTCACATGTATGATTACCACAGGGCAGAGTTTTCCCACATACCTAAAATAAATGCAGCAAGTACTAGTGAAGGATTTAAAAGTCAACAAAAGACTTTATACAAGACATTCATTTCTCATTCACAAATAAACTTACGTCCCTCAGATTACAATCTACCTTACGTAGGTGTCATAAGTATGTACGTGCATATGCAAATAATAGACACATGTACACATATACATGCATATGTATATACACACAGAGAATTCCTATGCACCAGAGTGTATTTTAAAAAATATAATACAAGAAAAAAATTATACAGAGTTTTATGTGGCCATCCACAAAAGATTTCCAAGTAGCATTGTAACCATACCAGTTCTAGGACAAGCAACCTAATGAAAAATCAATCTTACTTATTCAATTGGCCTAACTCAAAATGGGAGTATTGGTTGAAAAGAAAAGAAAAAGAGGAAAAGGAAAAGTGCTGGTGACAAAAGGTACAAATGTTCTGAATTCAAAATTCAACAAATAGCCATTACTTTGAAAAAATCTTCCTTCAGGGCAGCACCTGTGCTTCAGTGAGTAGGGTGCCGGCCCCCTATACCCAGGGTAGCAGGTTGGAACCTGGCCCCAGCCAGCTAAAACAGCAATGAGAATTGCAATAAAATATAGCCAGGCATTGTGGCGGGCACCTGTAGTCCTAGCTACTTGGGAGGCTAAGGCAAAAGAATCACTTAAGCCCAAGATTTGGAGATTGCTGTGAGCTGTGACACCACAGCACTCTACCAAGGGTGACAAAGTGAGACTCTGTCTCAAAAAAAGAAAACTTCCTTCAATAATTAAATGTAATTAAATTAAAAAGTAGTTTCCTAAAACATGATATAATTCATGTGAATTGCTATTCTTCCTCACCTTCTAGCTAATGAAACCTGGTTAGTATTTCTGTTGTACAGGTGTTCACACCTTGCATGCTCTTTTATACACAACCGCCAAATGCACATCTACCTACTTGATCACAGTGCCACAGGGGACTCGCACAGCTTCTTTCAGCTACTTTTTTGCCACAGACACACTTTTGTCTACTAACTCTTGGACAGGGCTGACAATTTCCTAAAACCAGAATGATCAATTAGCACAGAAACATTATAAAAACAATAGAGATTGCTTTGACTTTTACTTACAAAGTCAGAACATCTAACAGCTAAGGTTTTTACCTGCATGACAAGGATTTTCACACTTATGTTGTCCACAAAGCAACTTCTGTCCACATGGCAGCTGGCAGGACCATTCCTTGGCACTGCACCTACGAGGGATAGGTTTTGCTTTCTTACAGTAACAGGTAGTTGTGACCATCTTTGGACAAGGAGGGCAGGGCCCTAAAATCCAATGAAAGGGAAAAAAAATCTGAAGTCAAAAACTGAAACTTTCAATTTCTATACCTATCAATAATTTCCAGAGCCTTTTTTAGTGATACTTTAAAAGTGATACTTTTCAATATTTTTTCATAACAAACTTAACTTCTAAATGCAACTTTCACAGTTTTTTTGTTTGGTTGGTTGGTTGGGTTTTTTTTTGCCTTAACAAACGAAGAAATAACCCCTCCCAAACAATTAAAAATGTAATACACAACACAACTCACCTGGATGACAGAGAAGTAAACACTTATGCCCACAAGGAGGTTTAAACTCTCTCTCACACACTTGGCCACATGAATGAGGCACGAGCCACGGATCCAAAGGTGGGTCTTCTACCTTCCCACAGTAGCAGTAGTACCTAGTAGGTGTTTCAGACCGTTTATATTCAAACCTACATTTCGGACTATAAGGAAGAATGAAATTATTAAAGATAATTTCACCTTTAAAAGCAAAACAAGAGCCAAGAATATAAATACACTTAGTAACAGCATATTCTATTCAAGTAGCTTCATGCGAAGGAACTTTCTGCTGGATCTTTACATTAGTAAAAAAGAATTACCTTATTAAAATCTACTTCAACCAACTAGAACAACCATGTACAATCCTGAGATGATGGAATTGTTTTGTACCTGTACTGTCCAATACAGTAGCCATTAGCCACTAAGACTAGTCAGCGCCTGAAATGTGGTTGGTTAATGCTCACAACTATGAAAGAATTTTTTATTTTATAATTTCCAAAAATTTAAATAGCTACATACGACTAATTGCGACACATATCTAGAATACAGCCATAAAAAGAAGGCAACATGAGCTTTCCACTAGCTACTTGAAATTTATTCTTGAGGTATTTGTCCTGATTTTTATAAAGTTCAATGTTTTTTAAAGTTTAGCTATATGGTTTAAAAATAAATTAGCAACTCCAACAGAAGAGAGAAGTCAGGTTACAGGTAGACAACACAACAAGAAACATGACTAAAATCCAGAATTAAAGAAAACGTGAAAGGAAATAATTTCCTAATTCTCAGCATCTAATACAAAATAGATACAATTGAAATATGCCTAAATAAAAGTTCAAATACTATTTCATATTATCTGCTAAAGCAGAAAGAGTTTTAACCTACAACATTAAAATGAGTAAGTTTTGATAGTAGAAGTGCTAACCTTCTGCTCTACCAAAAATTTACTTGTACATCATCATACATCATTTCATTCTCAAAAGATGCTCTAACCCCACCTCCTCGTAAAGGAGCTCACTATGTTAGAAAACACTTTCACGTAATCCCCTAAATTCCTTTTAAAGCATACACAGTACACAGAAAGTGCCAAAACGTGGTATACACATTTTAAATAAGGAAAAAAACTGTATTAAAATTATAATACTCAAGACACATTTGACTTCTGCAACTACAAGGGGTGCCCAAATGTGACTTGTACTCATCTTCTGGTACTGATAAGTACTGAGGTTTACAATTTTAATAGTTTCTTTCTTAAAATGTGTATACATTTTTTAATGCCTTTTGTATTTTCATTGTCACAAGAACATGTTGTTTCCAAATAACACATAAATATTCTAAATAACCAAAAGATTATTTGCTTTTGTAATTAAAAGGCAAAAACAAAATACATCTCATCTGAAATAAATAACTGGCATTTTGTTGGAAGAGTTAAATTTTCCTTTACTAAAGGAAAAATGTCTACCATTGCTCTAAGTTAGTATGGAGGGGGACATGTGTTTTTTATTAGCTTAGATATGAATGGCTAATAGGCAACTCATGACACCTTGACACTGCCCATCAGCACCCACTGAACTTTCCCAGAGAGGGCAACATGTGCAAATGCATGAGTTTTATTTAAAATGAAGAGATGCCAACAAGGCCTTGTTCATAAGTAACATTTTAGTAGAAATATGCATTCAAAAATTTTTACTTTCATAAGATAATTAATTTAAAACAATTAACATTTTCATCAAGTTCTAGCTCCATCCCAATAAGAAGGAACCCCAAAAGTCATTTATTTTCTTTTTAAAAAAATATAAACTATAGAATGCAAAGATACTGCACGGCTGGTTGAATATTTGTTCCTTTTAGATTTAGAAGAAAAGTAACAGTTCGTTATTCTTTTTTTTTTTTTTTTTTTAAAGAGACTGAGTCTCTCACTTTATCACCCTCGATAGTGCCATGGTGTTGACAGCTCACAGCAACCTCCAGCTCTTGGGCTTAGACGATTCTCTTGCCTCAGCCTCCCAAGTAGCTGGGACTACAGGTGCCCACCACAATGCCCGGCTATTTTTTGTTGTTGTTGCAGTTTGGCCGGGGCTGGGTTTGAACACACCACTTTCGGTATTATGGGTCTGACGCCCTACTCACCGAGCCACAGGCGCCACCCAGCTCGTTATTCTTTTAACTGGTACTTTCCATCCCCATGACAAAATAATTATTTAAAATAGAGGTGAGAAGGGCAAGATGAGAAAAAGGACGTGTTAAAATCTCTAAAACTAACAAGTCGGAATAGTTGGTTAATTCTATACCTTTTAAATACTAGAATCCCTCCACTACAAATAACAAGTATATAGCAGCAAAACTATATAGACTTGGAAATTTAAAACTGATTGAAAAAAGTGTGAATTCAATGAAGAGAAAACAAATAACACGTCCAACAGCAGGATCATGAGAAAGAACTCAGTTGAAAGAACGTAAAAAACACTGAATTTGGAAATCAGAAATCTTAGATTTCAAATCCTGGCTTCAGCACTTAAATTAGAGGAAGAGGAGCCTGAATATATCATTTCTCTTCAACTAACTTCAAATATTCTGATTGGTAACAGGGGAATAAAATCTCTCACACATCGTCGAGAATTATTTTTACAAAGTAGCTAGTATATATAAAATGTTTTTAAAACTACACCACCACAATTTTCTATATGTTATCAGTATTTACAGTAATAAAAGGAGGCTGGATATGGATCCAGATTTTATAAGACCTGAATCTTACACAATTTGGAAGGCCTCTGTTAAGAAAAAACACAAAATTACAAACGGAAAATTAGTTACAGAAGTTATAAAATGTGAATACACAGAGACCCTGAAGGTTATGTTTCATCACCTTGACAGTAAATCTATCTATCTGGGATGGGAGTATGGATAAATTTCTTATTGTCTTTATTTAGCAGAGATATAGAATTTCTACTCCCCAACTCTTTCTAGAAATATAATAGAAGTTCAAGATCAAATAATCACCAATAAAAAACAAAACTAATAAAATACGTGTAGAAAAATTAATGCTATTGGAAAATATACACCTGCAGTTTTGAGATTTTGAGAGTAAAACTAAGAAGCCTATGATCAAAATATGTTAGATGACAATCTTGTACAATGTAATGCTCATGTACACTGATGGCAATCCTAAGTGAGAAGGTCCAGGATTATGAATGATTCTCAGTTCTACAGAAAAGTCATTTATAGGGATAATTAGGGAACTGTTTTGCACAGGAAAAACATAAAATCTGACCGATTTATTATTTAATAGTTATTTAAAAGAACTAGTTATAAAAACTGGGGAGAAAAAAGCCATTATCAAGCTTCCATGGCATCACAAATCAAAGGACTAAATGAAAGCCCAACATGGAGATTGAAACCAGTAAAACAATTTATAATCTACAGTTTTCATTTATTCTACAATTTAATAATCCAACTAATTAGAAAAGTTACCAAGGCCAGGGATAATCTCTCTTTCCAAAATCATCATCTGTCAAAGGAGAAGATACAAGAAACTGGCTATCTTTAGCCCACTTCTGGATACAGGGCATATGAAATATACAGAAACATCCTGAACAGCTCCAAACCTATGACAAAGGTATCAGAAATTAATATG
The DNA here is from genome assembly GCA_963574355.1 of Loris lydekkerianus. NCBI lineage: Eukaryota > Metazoa > Chordata > Mammalia > Primates > Lorisidae > Loris > Loris lydekkerianus. The sequence continues at coordinate 9,186 of CAUYPK010088980.1, forward strand.
TATGCAATGATTTGTCTTTGTTAATTCCATAATACTTTAAAATAAGCATCACACTAAATTAGTTTCAACAGCTACCTAAGGATTAAAGGGAAAAAAACTTTCCTTCCAGCATTAAATAGGAGAAATGTTATTTATAAAAATGTATGTAAGTGTAAAACACTTTAAAGAAAAATATTATTAGTCACAAAGATTCATTCAGCTAAAATAACTACTTCTAATATTCTGTAAGGTGTCCAACTTTTTTATACAGTATAACCTCTGTAAGTTGACCCCTCGGGATTGTAACAAAATGGTCAAATACAGAGGTGCTCAACATAAGGTCTAAGCCTGCAGTCTGGCATGTACATGTGGTACATGTCTGGTCTATGAATATTAGGTCAACTTAAGGAGGCGGCCAAGGAAGGGAGATGGTCAACTATAAAGGTTCTAGTATAATTTAAAATTTTAAGAAATTAATTTTTATTTTAATATCTAAATTAATTTTTAAAACCTCTAATACTCTGAGATTATTGATAAAAATCAGTTCTCCTTTTCTCCTAAAATTTTACAACTGTTTGATAAAATATAGCATATTGTATAAGTTAACAATGGCACTAAAAATAAAAAAGTCAACTTCTTAGTTTGGGTGACCCCAAAAGCAATACCTCAGATAAGAACTTGGATGCAAAAGTGAGAGGATAAGACAGGCAAGAGGAAATGTCAATCAAAGACACATTATTGATTACCACTGAGGGTCACAGAAGAGCCATCCAGCAGGGGATTCCCTCTGAGAGACCATGTTAAACATGACTTGGACCACCTCAGCTCCACTCCCTAATGGACAGGAAGCTGAGGCATTCGTCCACCACTTCCCTATGGTAAAATGCTGCCCCAAGGGGCACTAACTCTCTAGTGGTTCTGTTCTCGCTCCATCATTTCCCAAGAAGAAAACTTTAAGGCAGGAAAAACCAAACATGGCAAGCATTTATGGTGGAATTGTATCCACATGCAGAGAAACTGTTAGTTCACTGCAGTTGAAATCGGAGTAGGCCACAAGACATAGCCAACCAAAGGTGTCTCCATTTGCTACACTCATCCACCAACCTGAGCATATTAACCTTCAGATTCGCTCTACATGACTAATTCATTTCATGTGGCCTGATTTCTTTCTCTAGCAACGCTGCTAAAACAGCAATGGATTCTGAGGTCTAAATGTTGAGTCTATCATATTTAGTCCTCACTTCTCTTTATTGCTTCTATAGGTATTTTTCCCATTGGGTCATAGCTCCTCTGAACATGAGTTATACCCGAATCTCTCTTCCCAGTGACCCCAGCCACTTCCCATGATGACTTCAACACAAGAGAAGTTGACTAATAAACCTTAAGTGTCCCTGTCAAGTTTCACTTCCTTGAAGGCAGAAACCATACCTTTTTCTCTTTTTTTTTTTTTTTTTGCAGTTTTTGGCTGAGGCTGGGTTTGAACCCATCACCTCTGGCATATGGGGCCGGCGCCGTACTCCTTGGAGCCACAGGCCCCACCCCATATCTATCTTTTTATAAACACGCTGAAAGTAATGAAATACAGTACATTTTTACATTTCATATTTGTCGGAATCTCTAAAATACTGTACTAGAAGGGCTTTATCAAACTGACATGTGCGTTAAAACTGAAGATACTTCAGTTATATTAGTAGTGCTAAATACATCAGATGCTCATTTAGAGGCAATATTTTTAAATTATAGATTTATACCACGAAGATCAATTCATATAAAAAATTCTCAAATGAAGCATTTCTTAACAAAAATAAGCAAAATAATAACCACTGGTTAAGAATTAGAAGTGTAAAATAAGATATTTGGGGGAAATACATTAAAATAGATGAGGAAAAAAACGTACCGCTTGGTTTCTCTTCACTGAAGCAATGCAAATTAAGCATGTCATGGCCCCTGCTTGAAAAGCTTCATTCACATACTGCTTTGTTCGCTCCAGCTCACGTGTATCTCCATCTTGAAATTTAAAATTGAAAATCTCATGTTATACAATACCTGAAAATGACACAAACTCACTAAGAGCACCACATTATACGAGATACGTCTAGCGATTTCCATTGCTTAAAGTGTAAATGAAAAATGTGATCTAATGAGCCACCACAAGCTCACAAAGTTCGTGCATTAAACCTTATGTATTTGATAAGTATTTGTATTTGTATAAAATATGTATTTGATATGTGTTTGATGCAAAAGCTCTCTCCCTGCACATGTCTGCTTTTTTTGCTGTTACAGTCCTTAATAAATTTGGTGGGGGCCGGTGGGGGCAGAGCCTCAAACTAAAGCAGCAAGATGTAAAGTAACAAGGGAAAGCACACCAAAACGCGTGAAAGGGATGGAAAAGTCAAAACTTATGTATAGCCGGTTAGGTAAGGACCAGGGTAAGCATGGGTGTGTTTGTGTGTTTAGCACTTAGCAGATGTAGCATTCTTAATAAAAACTTACTGAATGAAAAGACCTTGAGTTCATTAAAGAACCACACAAGAACCACATTTAATTAAATTCCCTGCTACTTAAACATGGCATAAGCTTTTGTAAAAAAACTACTAGACAGTTTTTAAAATAACTATTGAGAATTTATTTGCTGGACACTGAACTATTAATATTTCGCTAGGATTAAATGAACTATATCTTCATTTCACAGATGAGAAAACTGAGGCACAAAACGATTAAGTAACTTCAGTTTGTTTACAAAACGAGCCCTCATAATTTCCATGCTATGCTGCACTGAGGACCTGCAAGAAGGTCCAAGAAATAACAAGTAACAGCAAAATTAAAGACAGAACAAGTACCCCAGGGCACACGTGATACCAAAAGCAGAGTGATCTGAGTCACTTTTGGTATGAGAGAAACAAGCCTGTATGCCTTTTAGTACAATAAAGATTGCTCCGCAGAGGTTAAGTAAGCCGCCAAGAAAAGCAGATAAATTACCTAAGTTCAGAACTTTCTATAGCAGTAACTCAGTTCAAAACAAAATCTAAGTTGCCAAAAAGAAGAAATACATAAATAAGATATTTGTAAAACTCTTTAATATCTAATCTAAAATCATCCAAGTAAACACAGCACTTATGAAAGCCATCATAAATGTAATTCAGTATATTAAACAAAAGACGTGTAAAAGTACTCTCATAACTAACAATTATTATAAAATTGTTAAATACAGTTGCTTTATTTCAAATAAACATTGAAGTTTTCAAAATATTCTTTTTTTTTTTTTTTTGTAGAGACAGTCTCACTTTCCCGCCCTCGGCAGAGTGCCGTGATGTCACAGGACTCACAGCAACCTCCAGCTCTTGGGCTTCCGGGATTCTCCTGCCTCAGCCTCTCAAAATATTCTTAAAAGCAAAATTTATAACCATTATTGTCCAACAGCTGGCTTTAACAAGCATGTAACATTTTAAATTTCATCTATTTTAACAGCAAACCCATAGAAAATGAAATTTAAGAGTAGGACAGAATAGGCTTTTACAAAAATAAAATCTAACCTTATAAAATTTATGTCAGATTTCTTTGAAACTTATATTAAAGTCTGGCTTCAGCAATAAAGTGTATTGCCCAGCATGTCACAGTAGATAGCGTGGCATCTGAAGTCATGCATTTTAAAAAGATCACTCTGGCAACTGAAGAAAAAGAGTATGCAGAGGCCAAGACTGGCAGCAGGAAGTGCCAGATAAGTATCAGTAACAGCAGATAAAGCAAAGAACGACCTTGAGCAGGTTGCCTAATATAACTCAGTTTTCTCAAAAGAAAATTAGGAATAGCTATTACCTACCTCACAATCATTATGTGGATTGAATCCACATATTAAACAGCTATAAAGGCTTGAACTAGGCAATGATAGTATGAAGAGAGAGGAAAAGCAGATTCAAGAAATTAAGGAAGTAAAACTTAGGAGGACCTGGTGACAACTAGATGTGCTACCTTTAAAAGCTGATATTCATGTCACGATTTGGAAGGAAAGAGAGCTACTCCTGATGTGCTGTCTGGCACAGGCAGAGAGCAGCAGTAGTAAATGACAACACTCACACCATGTCTGTACCATCCCTGCCTCCTGATTTCTGGCTTAGATGGGGGACTGGGAAAATTACAGTGCTACTGAGATAAAGAAAACAAGAGAATAAATAAGTTGTCTTTCAACACATGCTCGATATGTCCTGGGCGAGAAAGATATACTCATCAGGAAGTTGGTATATAACTTAGTAAATGTGGAATGTAAATGTCTTAGCACAATACCTAAGAAAATGCCAGGAAGGCTATGTTAACCAGTGTGATGAAAATGTGTCAAACGGTCTATGAAACTAGTGTATGGTGCCCCATGATTGCATTAATGTACACAGCTATGATTTAATAAAAAAAA
>CAUYPK010088983.1:0-113773 GCA_963574355.1 Loris lydekkerianus
CTCAGCAAGGCCCGGCCTGAAACTGCCTCTACCTAGATACAGCCAATGTGGTACCATGCCACTGGCCCGACCCTGTCACTCACCTCTTCCCCCGCCTTCTTTCCCTGCCCCTTCTCCACAATAAAAAAATAAATTAAAAAATAATAATAATAAAAAAATAAACAAAGTTGGCAAATTGACAGCAAGAAAAGGGAAACTCTGAGCTGCAGCACACAAAGAAGATCAGGATGAGAGAACACTTTGCACTATTCCTTTTCAATCTGTCTCCTCCTCCACCTTGCCGTAAGTGACGACTAAGCAAGGGTTCTGTTATGACCTTCCCGAACCAAATGAAAGATGAAAAATGTCTCTCTGGGTCAGTCATTGCCCATATTTAAAAGTATAATTCTTAGGGTAGCCATTTACAAAACTCAACCACAGAAACCTTGATTTCAAACTTCAGCATCCTGAAGGGTGAACGTTAAATTCGTGTGGTTATAAGTCACTCAAGTTTTTGGTACTGCACTTTATCACAGCTGCCCTAGGACAAGCTCACATTGGACATTAGACACAATCATTTTCTTTCATGTTCTGGTGTTAGCACTTTAGTGTTGGCACTTTAGGAAAATAGTGAGAATGGTAGATAGAAATAAACAATGTTATATTGTGTGAGTTCCCACATCTTAGAATTTAAAACTCAATCTCAAGTGACTGGAGCAGTAGCACAATTGTACAAATGGGAGATCATCATATCTTGTCCTTTCCCTCACACTGATTAGATTTGATGAACTCTGATGCCTTTGGTGGCATTTCTGCCCTAGTGACATGAACCTAAAATATCCAATGCAGTCAGTACTATTATGAAACCAATATACAGTCACTCACACTTTCATATGAAGAATAGATCACGACTATGGCCCAAGATGAAGGAGGGAGGAGGGGGGGATTGGAGGGGATGGGGGATGGTCAGATCAAGGGATGGTGAATGGTGGAATCACACCTACTCATGCAAGGGTACATGCCGGATCTACTAGTATAGAATATAAATGGCTTAACACAATAATTAAACAAGATAAGGTATATGGTAACCAGTGTGACCATATACCAGGTATATGGTAATCAGCATTCCTAATTCTATATGAAATCAGCACATTGTACTCCATAAATGCATTAATGTATACATGATGTGTGTGTTTATGATTTAATAAAAAAAAGTTTTTAAAAAGTAGATTGGATGCATGAAATCTCAGACAGAGAAAGTACAAGTGTCTGATCTGCAGGCTCCGATTTAAAGACCTTCCAAAAATAGAATTGTGTTTTAGATAAAAATATTGGTAGAAATGAATCATTGTTGATAGGATTTTATACATATGAAAGGATCTTTCCACTTTCTGTATTCAACCCCTTGCTCAAGATGACAGGGTTTTCTATGCAATGGAGATGTAAGTTAATTTGATGATTACTACCCTGGCACTTTTACTCTTAGCACTGCCAGGACCACTTGACCTCACCTGTGGACTAGGCTCTATCTCAGGATTTGAGATTGGCTGATCATCTAAATTCCAGCCTCTTACACATCTGGGCCCAGCATTACACCCTGACCTAATTTAAATTGTACTTCCTTTGCTCCATAAAATTTATTTTATTTTCTATTCACTTAATTGTGTCTGAATCTTCAAGCGAAATCCAATGTGTGAAACAAGAAATAGCAGTCAAGCCTTTTCCTTTAGCTCTTGTGCTGTCCAGTACTAATATGTTACCACATCTTCATCATTCTTATCACTTATAAGCTTCAAATTACTCCCAGGAGAGGGCAAATTATTTACCAAATAGTTTATCCCCAGTGTTAAGTCAATCCTGAGTCTGCCCTGAATTTACTGGTTTTCTTTCTTTTTTTCTTTTCTTTTCTTTTCTTTTTTTTTTTTTTTTTTAATTGTTAAATCATGGCTGTGTACATTAGTGCGATCATGGGGCACCATACACTGGTTTTATAGACCATTTGACATATTTTCATCACACTGGTTAACACAGCCTTCCTGGCATTTTCTTAGTTATTGTGTTGAGACATTTATATTCTACATTTACTAAGTTTCACATGTACCCTTGTAAGATGCACCGCAGGTATAATCCCAACAATCACCCTCCCTCCGCCCATCCTCCCCCCTCCTTCCCCTCCCTCTCCCCTTTCCCTCTATTCTTAGGTTATAACTGGATCGGTTAGCGCATGGTACTAATGGGTTTTCTCTTTCTTAATTTCACTTCTCACTTCTAAAAAAAATTTACTAAAAATCTAAGTTTTTAAAGTTGCGTTCTGAGTTTTGCATTCTTTTGTTGTGTCCTTTTGCTACAAACTTCCTAATGCCCCTTTCAAGGTCCATAATCTCACAGGTTAAATGTCAACTTTCACCATTATGATAATAAAAAAAAAAGCACAGTTTTCATCCTGGGGGGGATAATTGCTAACTTTATCTTGTTCCAAGGCCAGATACTGCACCTTTGTGAGAGGCTTTATAAACAGGACCCACCTAAAAATCTGCTATGATTTAATGTCATTCAGTATTCAGTAACTAATCTAGAAAAGTGATGTGTAAGGGGCATCTTTTAGAGAAGGAGCACCACTGATTTCACACAAGGGACAAGTTTTGGATTGAAGTACATGAAAAAAAGAGGAAGGAGGCAATGATTAAGGTATTTGTATCCTCATTAACTCTGGATGTCAACAGAATAAGTCAAACTACCAAAATTTCTTTAAAATCTGCCTTTGTAGAGCATGTAAATAATTATGTTTAGATGAATTTTTAGAATGTGTACAGGTATATGAAAGAAATATTTATGAAAATATTCAAATAAATAGAGACATATGCCATAATTTTCAAAACAGTTTAACATAGTAAATTTGTTCCTTCTATTTAGTCTACAAATTCAGATGAAAAAGCTATGGCTTTTAAAGAGTAACAGCATTCCTAATGTCACACAGAAACAGAAACTCAAATGGACAATATTCAAATATGGGACATCTATTGATTAAATAAATATCCATGTATGCCTATTTTATGCTAGAATTTTGCTTACGGTAAAACAAAAAAATTCTCGTTATATCACTATGTCTATAAAAAACATGTTCTAAATATAACAGAAAGATAATCATATTAAAAGTTATAGTAGAATGCTGTTTATTCCCCCTAACATCTCAAATTTTTGGTAGGCATTAAAATTATTTGAAGTAAAAAATATGCCATCAAATAGTATTAAATAATCATTTATGAACATCTCTGAACCATTAGTACATTTATTTGACATACAGAATTATACCAGCTTTACTGAATAATTTGTAATCTAGGTATCATTACTATGAACATTACTCTTAAAATGACTCTAAATTAGGAATCAAACCTAATTTTCTAGCAGAATCCACAGTCACACTCACAGTTACCTTTTGTAATCTAAAATAAAGCATCCTGTTTTGTTTAATGTGAATGATGCCAATAACTGACAGGAAACATATATCAATATCCTTGTTATTTATGTTAAAAAGAATCACTTGCCTGTTTCCAATGTTCCAGATAGAAGAGAGGCACAGATGCAGAATCTCATACAATCAAATAGATCACTTTGCTTGTTACAGTCCAACTGAATAAGCAGGAGCTTTCAGTGCGGCTTTGGTGTTGCCTTCATTGGGGAATTTAGGAGGGAAAAACTCTAGATAATTTGGGCTTTTGACAGATTTCTGTTAAACCAGCTCTGCTTTCCTTGTTACTTTGTTCTCAATAACCTGTTTTGAAATCTTTGGACAAATCATTAAACACACTGACATCTAAGAACTTTTAATAATCTGTCCTTTGAAGCATTCCTTGGATATTTATTTTTATTAATCTATTTATTCACTCTAATCTCCAATTCATTCATTAATCCCTTTGCTTTTTAATTCTATAGGATCCTGGCTTCATAAATCCTCAGAGCTTGTATAGCTTTCAGTACCTTTCTCCAATATGAAAATGTGGCTTTGAAATTTGCAGGCTCTGTGAATCTCTGAATAACATATGATGAGTAGGCCAGGTGGCTGCTCTAGGCCAAGCCTCACTGGAGAGATGGAGCCTCACACATTCCCTGGGACCTGCCTTTGCTGGTTCAGATGTTCACTTTTGCCAGTGTATAAAAATGTGTCCTGTTACGAATTGTCAGTGATCATACTTAGGAGAGATTGCTTTATGAGCTAGAATGCTAATAATTTACAATTGGATAGAAGAACTTGGCATCCACTTACCACAGTCCATTCCAAGTGAGTATGAATGAATAAAGATCAGGTGATTGGCTTGAATACTATATTCTACAAGAGGAGTGGACTACTTTTTTGAGAATTTCTATATCCTAACTGAAAATAATTTTCCTTCACTTCAGAGAAAATCTAGTTTAAAGGAAAGAAATTAATCATTAGGAATATCATCTTCCTCTGAAGATATATAGAAAAGGAACAAAACTCTTACTCATCACACATCAATAATCCCCTTTGCTTGCTTTCAGCAGTATATCCTTACTTCTTCTTTCAAAATATATGTAACCTTCATTTTTAGTTATCTTTGATAAATTTTTAAATTCTGATAGGAAAACGTCATTCATTTTACACAACTGTTTTGTCTAAATCAAGGGTGCCCAACCCATGGCCCATAGGCTACATGTGGCCCATCATGGCTATGAATGAAACCAACACAAAATTATAAACTTAAAATATTATGATTTTTTTTTTTATGGAACTCAATTACATTGTTTTCAAGCATGATCTTTGTAGGTAATAACGTCATGTGTAAATATTGCATGAAATAAACATGCCTCATACCCTCACTATTTATACATGTGGGTGGCTTCAGTTTTATGGACGTATGTGACTAAATTTTGTTTCAAATGTTTATTCACCCTTTTGTAATCACTCATTCAAGAATAATAAAATGTGTCTTGCTAGCTTTAAACAAAGGGAATAATATGTATTTTTCTTTTTAAACTTTTATTCAATTATTTATTTAATCTTTTCAGTTAATTATTAGACTCACTTTGCAACACAATTTGGACTTTTGTCCTCCCACCTTCTGTTCTTGCCTGGGTCAATTGAAATATTCTAAAGAACACCTAAGTTGATTCTAGGTTCATGTCCTAAAGTTTTGTATGATAAAAAGATGATGTTTCTGGAAATGTGAACTGTCAGTTGGCTGTCTTTTATATCAAGAAAAAATTAATGCTTCAACAAATCATCAAACTCTGTTCCAATATGAAACTCTCTGCCAGTTCTATTTCTTGAATTAAGCAAAAGGGGTCAATAAAGTTATGCAGTTAATCAGCTTTGAAATATGAGCTACATATTCCAAAACATGATAATATATGTCACTATTAAAAAACCACAGAGAATTTACATATTCTCAAACATACAAAATCTAGTCATTCTTCTAATTTTCCTAAACTCTTAGATCTCATCATTATGATGGGCTTTTACTATTATAGTGATGTTGTCTATATCTTAGTCTAGCCTAACGCTTATATTAGAATTTTTTCAGTGGAACATACCAAACAGCTTTATCTTCTAGAGTCATACTAATTCCTCATTAATATAGATGGATCACAAGTTGGCATACTTAGCCAGTTTTACATCACCATTTTGAATAAAGTTGTCAGAAAGTCAAGCAGGAATGTTCTCTAAAATCATTCTAACTTGATATGGTTGCAAGGAAATCATATCTTCCTGCAGAAATATTGGAGAATGACTTCTTTCTCTCCGTGATCTGAAAGGAGGAAGTCATTGAAGGCTCCAAGATAGGAGAAAGAAAATGTGGTGAAGTGGTGGCTTAAATATTAAATGAGCAGCTTCGAAGTGTTGTGTGAATGTCAACATGCATGAGATGAGATCTGACTAGTGACAGTTTATCAATTTTAAAGATACAACTTGGTTGTTGGTTTCTAATTATGGGTTGCTAAAGAGATTATGGTGATAATGAGATCACAGGAGATATAGTAGCAAAAATTAATCTCATACTGAGGTTATGCTTTAAAAAAATGACTAATACTTAAATATATTACATATTATACTGTGCAATACATAATGCATTGGTGCATTTTGCCATTTTTAAATGAAACCTAGTGCACAAGAGCATTCACTTATTAAGAAAGGTAAATTAAGTAATTATTAGCACTATAAAAAGATTCCTTGATAACCTTTAATAATAATAACTTTAATCACATTAAAATACAATTCAATTTAGTAAGCTTGATTTATATTTTTTTAGAAATATGCCAATTTCATAAATACTTTTCAGAAAGGAATGAAAAGACTGCTTGTCTGTGATGTCCCTTGTCTAATTTTTCTTTACAATTGATTGCAAAAAAACAAACCTCTGTTTCTTGCTCAAAACTTAATAATTTGTTTCATTTGTTTTATATCTTTTGAGAACAAATTTTGTGATTTATATACACAGCTACCAGGAGTTACAAATGATAAATGTCATAGAAAGAAAAATATAATTTAGTCTTACCAAATTATTGTGAAATATTTTTGTTCCAATTTGTACTGGAACATTGAAGATTCCTGTGTCTGACAGAGAAAACCTGCCTTGTGAACTTGCCTCAAATAAGGTAGTGGAATTATAATTGGATTTCACAACCGCCCATCACCAATGCTCCACAAAAAAGTTAATGGAAGAACAAGGACATTGCATGTTGTGAAGCAATTTCTGATTTGTCTGTGATATCCCTTTGTGTCTGCCCACAAGAACAAAACATCGCAGACAACTTTGGATATGTAAGGAAAGAAATTGATCTCAACAGCAGAAAGATAAACTCAATTGTGTACACGTTATTTTGTTTGGCATAGTTTTTAGACAGGAAATGGAGAAAACATCAGCTTTTTGTCTCATGATCCTTGAAATTTCTCCCTAATTGCTTTCAAAAAGTAACCCAAGCCATCAAAACCAAAGCACTCATTCAGTCACTCTCTGTCTAGCCCCCATTCACCTAATATCCGCTGTTGTATCTGTGTGCCCTATGTTGAACTGTCTACTGAAAACAATAAAATGGTGGGCTAAACAGCCCCACTTAAAACAATGCAAATTACTCAAAAATCTTGCCCCATGAATCAATTTTAGTGTTTTTCAGGAATTTAAGTTAACAACTGGACTTTCTAAGTTTAAGTTTTAGAAAGACCCTCATTAAAAATTTGTAAAGCCTGAAATCTATGAATAAATATAAATACTATTATGTATTCTATGCCCTTAGATAAAATGTGTAACTTACTTCTCTAACAGTGCTGAGAAAAATTCATAGCATTTAGTGGAAATGTAAAATGCATTCTTAATGAAGATTCTGTGTAGTCGTAGAGTGTAAGGAAATGACATTTGTTTCTGATTGTGACATTATTTTGTTACACCAAAGGATGATGTCCAACCTTGCTATTTAACTTGCCACATGGTAGGGTTTTTTTTCCTATTTAGTACAGAATCCAGGTAGAGCTTATGTCAAAGGGTGAATGAGAAATTGCTAGACTTATAGCCATTCCCTAAATGTTTATTGCATTTATTCAATAGGTTCAACACATAAGCAGAATTATTTTTTTTTTTTTAAAGGAGAGATAGAAGCCTTATAAAATTGTGTGAAAGTAAAGCTGATGTAATGGGTATGGGTAATGGGCCTGTACGGGAAGCACGAGTCCACATTTGTCTTCAACAAAGAAAGTGTTCACTTCAGACTTAGTCTAAAAAATGTACTCTTTGTGTAAAAAGCTGGCAGGAAAGAATCTCTCTCTTTACAGTAGTAGTAAAAGCATACCATAGAGGCAGCAAATTACGGGGACACAGAACAGAGAAGTAGCAAGATGAAAAGATAAATTCTTCCAAGGTACAAGTAACTAGTAGTCTATGTTGTACTGAGCATGTTAAAAAAAGGCAAGACATAAATGTGGTTTATAATAAGTCCATGCTTCATATAACATTGAACAGTCCTATAAACTCAGGGTGAGAATTTTCTGCAAATAAAGTATTAGTGCAGATTATTCACTATTCTTAGTGTAAAATAGTAAAGTGATTCCACAAAAATATTTTAGCAGAACTCGATTAACAAAAGAACTGAGAGAGAAAATTTCCTAGACTCTAGAAGCATATAAATAATTTTCCCTAATTCCTTAGTGAGGGGAGTTAAAATTAATTTCAGAATTGCAATGTTTATTATTTATCATTTTCAGAACAAAAGTATTTTTATGTTACTTATGATCTATTAAGCTGTATCCCATTTTCCCTCCACCAAACAGTGCGATTACTTTTACTATATTCATAAGCACCTCTTTTAAATAACTCCAATTGGTTTTTACCGTAGTCTTGGGATTAGATATCACTGAAAACAACATCAGGCAAGGACAAATATATGCAAGTGTGTATGTAGGTGTTGTCAAAGACCAACCTACCTGGAGACAAATCGAATGATTGTCTCTAAGAAAAGTTTAAATAAATTAGAGTAAATTCTTTGCACTAATAATATGCACATATTAAAAAGAATAAACTGGATCTATATAAGTAGTCTGAAAGGGTTACCTAGAAAATACTCTTGGGTAAAAAGTGGGAACATGAGAATACATTATGATTACATTGTTGTAAAGTGTCTAGTGAACCCAAACATTTTTAATGTATATGTACCTGTATGTGCACTTTTACAGAATATTTATTTAAAATTACATAAGCATGAAGAAAATAAAGAATGGTCTGTACTGGGACAAATATAATGATGAATAAATACAGAAACTCCCAACATTGTTTCTGTATTTATTCATCATTATATTTGTCTTTATGTAATAAGCAGTTTAAAATTTCAATTTCAAATAAAATGATTCTGGGTGTAGCTCAGCGGGTAGGGTGCCTGGCACATACACTGGGGCTGGCAGGTTTGAACCTGGCCCAGGCCTGCCAAACAACGTCGTCAACAAGAACAAGAACAACAACAACAACAAAATAACTAGCATTGTGGCAGGCGCCTTCCAGCTACTTGGGAGACTGAGGCAAGAGAGTCACTTGTCCCCAAGAGTTGAAGGTTGTTCTGAGCTAACGCCATGCACTCCACTGGGAGCGACAAAGTGAGACTGTCTCCCAACCCCTCAAAAAGAAGATTCTGGTTCATTCACAATGTGATAGAAATAGTAAGTGACAGCCACATAAATCCTTTCTTAGTTCTAAAAGTTTAAACTTCGCTAAAAAAGAATTTCCATTCAATTGCTTTTATCTACCCTACAGTGTTAATGGCAAATCCGAATTTGTAAATGTAATTTGCGATTATTTCTGAAAATAAATTTTCTGTATTGTGATACCTCATGGAAAAACACAATAAATTTAGATAAATTTTAAATAAATTCGTTTAATATCTTCTAATTGTGATGGTTCAGAAGCATAATTAAAAACTTAAGTATACTAGCTTCAAGGTGTAAATAAGGATATTGTCAATATTACTATTTAGCATTTAGCTGTACTAGGTACAGACAGATATTTAAAGTAATTTTGTTTTGAAATATAGTAATAAAGAACAGATAGTGCAGTTTTTCTTTCTGTAGTTTGCTTTCAGGGTATGGTTTCGTTTAACTAAAGCAAAGATTCATTATTTCATACATAATGCTGGAAAATAAAATTTATAAAATAATGAATTTTTGAAGAAGAATAATGTCCCCAAGAAAAGTTTCTAAAGTGTAATTTTAGGTTAGCATATAGCAAATGATATCTTGGGTGTACATTCTTGTTGAAATACTAGATGACTGGAAGACAACTAAAAACTCTAAAATAATGTGTAGCATAAAAAAAGTTTCTAGTGTCAAATCTCAACTTAGATATTTGTAATTGCTATGTGACCTTTATCTGCATAATCTAAAATCTTTGAACATGATTTTCTTTTAAGAAATGAATGACATGTTACTCCCAAAACAGTAAGAAATTTTCTTGCCTAAATTTATACAAAACATTTTTATATAAATCAAGATATATTTAAGAGTGAAAAAGAGAGGGGAAATAAAGAAGACATTTCATCAGTTAAGAGAAGTACTCATGTCAGAAGAAACCTAATACAAAGAAGGCCAAAAAGAGGTGCTATTCCTGGGGAAGTGACCCTGTGCTTCTTCGTGATTGCTGTCGATCTCTCTGCCATTAGACCTTCTCCACAGTTCCCGTGTCATAATTCTTAAGTTTTGTAGCACTAACTATACTTGAAATAAAAAATAAATTCTCAGCTGTACCTTCTATCAATTTTAAATTATTAATATTTGCTAATACTGTACCCTGATCTTAAACATTTAAGAAAATATGTCAGCCCTACAGGTATGACATATCTATCCATGGAGATGCCATTTAAAAAAATAGTGGGCTTCATCTTGCCTCTTGAATATGTTTTACGTTGAAAAGGATGTTATATATCATGCTCACAAAAACTCGATTTTCGTGGGTGAATGTTTCTATGATTAAATGTGATATATATTAAAAGTGAAGATAATTATTTGATTATATACTGCATTAAGTGGACAACTAGGTTGGTTTGTATTGTACTAATTAAGTAGTAACTACGCTTCAGAGAACTAATAGCTACAGTTAAAAGCTACATCAACCAGAAGCTGAGAGGTCAACCTGAACTATTATAACTTTATGTTTAAAATGAGGTAATTTTTCAGTGGGAGAAATGTGACCAAAATCTATGATATTACTCTTTAAAAATGTACTTTGATATGACTTTTAATGTTTGTAATTTTAAGTGCTATTGCTATATACTTCTATGTGTATACAATAATGTATATGTGGGTTCATCTATGAATATGTTCAAGCATTATTGACTGAGATAGGTTACCCTCTAATACAGAGTAGTAAACTTTGTCCTTTGCATTTTATATAAATCATCATTGCTATAAAAAACTATAAAAGACTATAAAAACAATGTGTTAATTGGGCCGTGCCTGTGGCTCAGGGGAGTAGGGCACTGGCCCCATGTGCCAGAAGCGGTGGGTTCAAACCCAGCCCCAGCCAAAAACTGCAAAAAAAAACAAAAACAAAAAAAAACAAAAAACACTAGTGTCTTAATCACTTACTGTATAATCATGGAGTTTACATTCAGCACATTTCCTTTCAATCCAAGTTGGTAGTTTGGAATATATATATATATATATTATATATATATATTATATATATATATATATAAAATATATATATATATATAAAATATATATATATAAATATATTATATATATAATACATGCATTATATTACATAGCTATATTATATACACATAATAGAGCTAATATAATACATATATTATATTACATATTTTGTACTGTAGTATATATGTAACATGATAGATTTGTCTTTTTAAAGTTATTCTAGTAAATTAGATTTTAAATATAAATTTATAAATACCCTATTTCCCCCAAAATAAGACAATGTCTTATATTAATTTTTGCTCCCAAAGATGCACTAGGTCTTATTTTCAGGGGATGTCTTATTTTTCCATGAAGAAGAATACAGTACACATTTACTGTTCCCTGCATGCTGTCTGGTCTGATCCTCTTGTTCTTCTACATGCATCTGTGAAAGTTTCCTCTTCTCTCCAGCCCCACGCTCACCTCTCTCTCAGACCTCCGCTCCGCCTCCACACAGCAGTGACCTCAGGACTCCGTGCAATGTCAGTGGTTGCTAGATGCCAGTTGGGGTGGCCCTAGCAACCAGTTTCCAGTAAATTAATTTTCATTCTGAGACAGAGCCTGGGGGGGTCTTATTTTCAGGGAAACACGGTAGTTCTAAGCTTGTTTAAGGGGATAACGCTTCCAAAAGGATATCAAAAAGTTCTTCGCTGATTCAATCTCCACATGAATATAAAGTTGACTTCACAATTCTATTACCTGGAAATCATGGAGAAGAGTTGAGGGTCGTAGATATTTAAGGATGTTTAAAATTATCAGATGTTACCATTTTAGACTTGCTCTCATTATGTATTATTTACCAAACTGACATCCTTGAAAGATGTGGGATTTTATAACCTTTCTCAAAGCACAATCTGTGACTTGTGCACAGCATAGTTGATAACTATACAGTCAGTCAATAACAAAAATAAAAAGAGCGTGTTAGTTAAATAAGATTCTCTTATTCTATTTGAAAAGAAATGTTGGAAAATTCGGGTTCTCAGAAAAAATAGTCTATTAAAAGAAAAGTAAATGGGTAAAGGAATTAAATAAGTTTAATTCCTAACTTGTATGTATGTCTTTCTTTTTAAAAAAAATTTATTTATTTATTTGTTTTTGACATTTTTTGCTGGGGCTGGATTTGAACCCACCACCTCTGGCATATGGAGCCCACATCCTACTCCTTTGAGCCATAGGCATCACCCAACCTTTCTTTCTTAAGATACAATTGAAATACTTTAAATTCTAAACAAGTAAGCATAATGCAAGTGTCATTCATTTAAGAGACTGATATCAAATATTTCAGTTAAAACCATTTTGAAGTAAACTGATAGTTGGCCTTTGAATAAGAAAGTAACCTTGCAAATAAGTAATTTTTGGAAAAACATGATTCATAAAAATCTCAAGAAATAAAAATTAACTTGATGTATATGAACTTTACTGAGAAGAGTCAAAATCTCCACAGCTCCTCCAAAACAGAGAGAGGAGAGAGACAGAAAGAGTGAGAGAGAGAGAACACGTATGTAAATCTTTTGTGTAAGAATTAATCATAAAAGAATCAAATGGAAAATCTTTACTCTGTTTCAGTTTTACATATTAGTGTAGCAGCTATAATTGATTGTGCCATTTAGTCAATTAAAACAAAGACAAAACATATGTTTTCATATTAGAAAATATTCTTTTTGGACAAACAAAGGTAGTTTTACAATATTCTGAAATCAGCTCAGCTCTCTATAAATTGAAATATTCTAACTAGAATCATGCCATCAGTCCTTACATATTGCAAAAATTAACAAAAGGATTTTCAATCTATTAAGTTGCTTAAAAACTATTAGTTAATACTCCCTTATAAATAAATACTCATTATGCTAACAGGGCATTAAATATCTAAATTACATTGGCGAAATGAAATCCAAAAATATTTGCCATGTCTACAAAACATTCTTGAATTAACTTAAACCTATAAATTAGCTAGCTTCAAATTTCATGTCAAAGAAACTAAAATAATTATTACTGTTATATAACTAAAATAATTATTTTGTCTGTTCTAGTCTATTATTCAGGCAGCTCTAAATATGTCTCTATCTTGATACAACGTTCTAAGTTTATCTTGGAAATATAATAAATGTTTCTTAAAATATGGCTATTCCTTGATATAATCAATATATCATGAACAACAAGTCATGTATGGCAGAATAAAATAAATTAATAAAAAATTGGTTATTGCTTGTTTAGCTAAAGTAGCATTTGAAGGCAAATATTAGTGTTGTTCATCATTACTAAAGAAGGATTATCTTCATAAATTTTTTCTTATAAATGTCTGATGCTTTCTCATTTTGAGAGCAAATCTGAGGGAAAGATATATCCATTTTATTTTACAAGCAAAATTAATCTGTATATTATCATCATTCTCTCTAAATTTAGTACTGTTATGTTGTAAGCCTTTCAAAGTTTGTTTTCCTGTTTTTGAGAATTTATGCATTTTTTCCATGCTCATAAATGAGACAAATAATAATATTTCTCTTTTATCTTCAAATATTCAAGAAACTTTTAAGCTTAAGCCAGTATGTTATAGATTGTTAAAATTTTTAAACATTAAACTCCAATAATATTTTAAAACTTTATTTGTAATGATTTTAAAAGAAGTTATTTTAAAAAAGCAAACAAACCCACTCAGAGATTTTTGTGGGACCTCACAAAGCATTTATATTTTGTTTGTTTGTTTGTTTTGGCTGGGGCTGGGTTTGAAACTGCCACCTCTGGTATATGGGGCCAGCACCCTACTCCTTTGAGCCACAGGTGCTACCCACTCACAAAGCATTTAAACATACAAATTAAGGCATTCCTGAAGGGGAAGACGAGCATTCCAAAGGATTGTAAACCCTAGTGGTGGATATCATAAATGAAAATTTCCCAAGTATCATCAAAGATTCCAAGACAGACACTCCTTTTCAAAAGATATCGAACCCCAGGTCATCTCAACACAAATAAAGCATCTCCAAGACATGTTGTGATGAACCTGTCCAAGTCAAAAGAAAAAGCAAAATTTTGCAAGCAGCCAGGAGTAAGCACCAACTGACCTATAGGGGCAGACCCATCAGGGTGATAATGGACTCTATAGCTGAAACATTTCAAGCTAGAAGAGTATGGTCATCTACCTTTAACCTTCATAAACAAAATAATTTTCACCCAAAATTCTGCATCCTGCTAAACTAAGTTTCAAAATCAATGGAGAAATCAAGTCTTTTACTGCAAACATTGCAGAAATTTGCCACAAGACCAGCTTTACAGGAAATACTTAGACCTGTTCTCCACAATGACCATTACAATGGCCCACCAGCAAGTAAATACCCACAAACTAAAGGATATAACCTAGCTTCCACAATGATGCACAGGATCAAACTAAGCAACAGACTTCCACAAATAAGCTGAATAAAATTCAACCATACTTATCAATTATCTCAATAAATGTTAATGACTTGAATTCCCCAGGGAAGAGACACAGGTTTGCCAATTGGATAAAAAAAGCACAAGCCATCCATAGGCTGTCTCTGGGAAATACACCTGAAGGACAAATATAGACTCAGAGAAAAGAGAAGGTAACCAGTATTTCAGGCATATGGAAACCAAAAGAAAGGAGGATTGCAATCTTGTTTTCAGAAACAGGTGGATTTAAAGCAACTAAAGTTAAGAAAGACGAAGATGGACACTTCATTCTGGTCAAGGGAACAATATAAGAGGACATTTCATTTCTAAATATTTATGTACCCAACTTCAATGCTCCCAAATTTATCAAACAGATCTTGATTGGTCTGAGCAACATGATTACACATAATACCATAATAACTAGGAACTTTAATATCCCTCTGATAGAACCAGAAAGATCCTTGAAGCAGAAACTAAGCAAAGATACAGGGAACTAAAATAGGACCCTATAAAAAACAAATGGGCTTAATAGACATATAGAGAGCACACCATCCCAAAGCTAAGGAATGGAAATTCTTCTCAACAGCCCATGGAACATATTCCAAAATAGATCATATCCTAAGACACATATAAAATGTAAACATAATTTAAAAAATTGAAATTATCCCTTGAATTTTCTCAGACCACAAGGCAATAAAGGTGGAACTCAACTCCAACAAAAACTGTCATCCCACAAAAAGGCATGGAAATTATCAACCTTATACTGAATGACATTTGAGTAAAGAAAGAGATAAAGGAGGAAATTATTAAATTCCTCAGACATAACAACAACAATGTTACAAGTTGTCAAAACCTGTGAAATATTGCAAGGTATTAGATACCTACATCCAAAATAGAGAAAGAGAGCAGTTAAACAATCTAATGAATTATCTATCTCAAGGAAATGGAAAATGAAGAACAATCAAATCCCCAAACTAGCAAAAGAACAGAAATAATCAAAATTAAATCAGAAATAAATGAAATTAAAAACAAAAGACAATTAGAAAATTAATGAAACAAAAAGTTGGTTCTTTGAAAAATAAATAAAATTGATAAACTTTTGTCCAGATTAAATAAAAGTAGAAAAGTAAAATCTCTAATAACCTCTATCAATAAAAATAAAGGGGAAATAACAACAGATATTACACACAACAGATATTATATAAGAGATTATCTCCAATTACTACAAGAAACCATATATTTAGAAATTTGACAATGTGGAGCAATTGAATCTATACCTGGAATCACACCTTCTCCCTAGACTTAACCAAGAAGAAATAGATCTCTGGAATAGACCAATATCAAGCACTGAGATAAAAGAAACAACAAAGAATCTTCCAATTAAAAAAAGCCTTGGGCCACATGGCTTCATACCAGAATTCTATCAAACTTTCAAAGAAGAGATTGTACCTATATTGCAGAACCTATTCCAAAACACTGAGGAGGAAGCAAGCTTTCCCAATACATTCTCTGAAGTAACTATTACCCTGATACCAAAACCAGGAAATATCCAGCTACAAAGAAGACCTATAGACCAATTTCACTAAAGAATATTGATGCAAAAATACTCAATAAAATCTTAGCCAATACATTACAGCTACACATTTAAAAAAATTATACATTACAATCAAATAAGCTTCATCCGAGGGATGAAAGGCTGGTTTAACATATGCAAATTCTTAAATGTAAGTCACCATATTAACAGAAACAAAAAACCATATTTCCTCTCAATAGATACAGAAAAAGCATTTGACAAAATTCATCATCCTTTTCTACCAAGAACACTTAAGAATATAGGCTTGGGGGGTGGCACATTCCTTTTTTTTTTTTTTTTTTTTGCAGTTTTTGGCTGGGACTGGGTTTGAACCCACCACCCCTCTGGTATGTGGGACCAGCACCCTACACCTTTGAGCCACAGGTGCATGGATGTCACATTTCTTAAACTAATTAAAGCCATGTATAACAAACCCACAGCTAATATTACACTAGAGTAAAGCTGAAAGCTTTTCCATTTAGAACTGGAACCAGACAAAGACATCCTCTATTGCCACTACTATTCAATGTCCTGCTGAAAGATCTAGGAAATGCAATCAGGCAAAAGAAGCATATCAAAGCTTTCCAATGGGGGCAGAGGAGGTCAAATTCTCACTCTTTGCGGATTATATGATTTCATACTTAGAGAACCCCAGTGACTCAACCACAAAACTCCTGGAAGTGATCAAGAAGCACAGTAACATCTCAGGCTATAAAATCAATGTCCACAAATCAGTTGCCTTTGTATATGCCAATAACAGCCACGTTGAGAAGCTAATCAAAGACGTAAGTCCCTCCACAATAGCTTCAAATAAAAAGAAATACCTAGGAGGGAGGGGATGGGGGAAAGGAAAAGAAAAAAGGGAAAAAGAAAAGAAAAGAAAATAGCAACTAATTCTCACATAAGTTGGATTTAATTTTGACCAAAGTACATTATTTGAAAAACAATTTTTAATTCAACTTGTTAATATGTTGTTTAGGATATTTCATCCTCATTTGTGAATGAAATATGTTTGTAATTTCCATTTATCATAATATTATTTTTTCCAATTTTAATATCAGGTGTATCCAGATGAAGTAGAATGATTTTGAAGTATTTCTTCTTTTTTTTATTGTCTATAAGATTTGACACGATCTGTTTTTTGAAATTATCTTTTATTTTTATTTATAAATATTAGTTGTCTATATTTTGAGACTTTGGAAAAAAGAAAATAAGACAAAGAGGTTAACTGATGACTCCATACTGAACCTACGAGTCAAAGCATTCTATGATAGACATACTTTTATCTGACAATGTGAATGTTACTTTTTTTTCATCACTATTATTTGAAAAGGAAATCTTTAGAATTGTTGGTTGTAACTATTTTGAAAATCCTATAACTTCTGTGAAAAATTTCTCAGCTGGAAACAAATCTATTATAGTCTTTGAAACTAAAAAGACTAAAGGGTACATTTCCTATTTCTTATGTACATGAAATTACTAAATGTTGAAGTGGAAGCAATTCAAATCTCAAAGATAATTCCATTTCTTTTTTCTCATTATGATTTTACTTGTCCATTACTTTACATGCAACATTATATAAAACGTATGAGAGAAAACATTTCCCAAAGGTAATGGTAACCTCAATATTTACAGGAGAAGACATATGAACTGGTTAAAAATGACTGCTTCTATGAAAGAAACTAGATGTTTGAAGCCAAATTTTTAATTTAAAAACCTATGAATCTCTTTAGTCATCCTATGGAAATAACTTTAAAAGTTATCTATTTCCACCGCCTTGTCTCAATACATAGTTTTTGTGAAATGCTATGAACATGACCAATAAGCTATTCCAAGTAGAGTATCATTTAAATATTTTTATTTATAATAAAATTTTATAATCATATTTGAGTATATAGGGATTACACAAAATATACACCTAAGAGACTTATTTGTAGTAATGAAGAATCTAGTTTTTCCTATATTCACCATTTTTATGAACCACATGGAAAAATACTCTTGACTGTAGATATTCAGGAAAAGATGAACTAAGAAAAATCCAGAAATAGGAAACTAGAATAATAGAATATTTTGTGATCATGTCATATGAGATATTGCTGAATGAATGTGAACTAAACCCACTGACTCTTTCCAAGGGGCAAAAAGACGATCAATGGATAGAAGATAGAAGGTGATACTTTTCCATATGATATACAGAGTTTCTTAAAGTTGTATCTCTTCAATAATATCTTGAAACGTTTTAAAGTACCCATTTCTAAAAATATCCAAACACAAGCTAGATGACCATTTGTTAGAAATGGTATAAGATTGATTCCCTTACAAAAGGTTGCATTAGATGACCTAAAGGATATTGCAAAATTCTAAGATTGGATCAATTAAGTTACATGTAAGTATATTCTTAAGTATTTGTGTAATTTCATTATTGTGTGCTAACTTGAAACACAAGATTCAGATACGTATTAATGGGCTATTAAGTCATACCTAAAGGTTTCTCCAAACCACATTTCTTTTAGCCTTACATTTAGTTAAAAATTAAAGCCCAATTTTGGCTATGGAATATACTCTTCCATCAAAAAAAAAAAAAAAAAACTTAGTAAAAAGTAAAATTATTCACTTCTCTTATTAGATGTTCATCATCTGTTAAACTTTTCTATACATAGTCACTTATCATAAAGTTCTAATCCTAGAATCCTGTTACATTTTCATAAATTTTTGGCTTTAAGAAATATATATGTTAGTACATTTGCATTTAGATAAGCTCAAAGGCCATTACAATTTTAGATGGATTTATAATCTATACATAGAATGGGTTTTTTCACATCCTCTTCTTAAAGTTATATTCAAAAGAGCAAATCATTATCAAGACTGGAGGTATTTTGCATTTTTTATTGTTTTTATTAAAAACTGGACATCTCAAAATGTGACCATTCCAATGATATATACTTTGTGGTTAACATAGTATGATCATCTGAACCAATGATTCATTTGCAAAGAAGATTATGAAAATGTCTGTAACAATATTTTAAAAATAATAGGGGCAAAAAGGAGGGCCTTGAACTTAAAGGTTGCATGAGGATTGTGTAAGGAATGTTGTAATCAATTGTAAATTGCATGTATTAATCTTGGGGGAGTTCAAGTGTTGATAGATTGAGAAGTAGCCAGAGTAAAAAGAATGAAAAACTAATATAATTCAAAAAGAAAATTATTAGTTCCACAAAGGCAGGCAGAATTCAGAATCTGATTTTGAGTACAGAAATATCTTTTGTGGAGGGATATTGAATGATACCAGGTGTAGCAAAAATTTGGACCTATAAACCTTAAAAGGCATAACTGAGATGGTTCTTGTTGAATGAGCTCTGATTTGACATTCAAGAGGCAATCTACCAAGTAATAACTATGTGAATTTTGCTGGGACAATACTTTGCATGCCTGTGCTTTTCTTTTTTTATTTTTTTTTTCTCTCCAACATATTTGATAGAAGAATTTGATCACTATTAACCGCATGTAGAACAAAAGCTTAGAACTTGCAAAGTTATTAATTTTCAAATGATAAAAAAATCATAATTTTATGATAAACCAAATTTTTAAAAGAGAAAAAACTATGCATGTATGTATAAAAGTATGCTTAATACATAAGAAAAAGATGATCTACTAGGTGAGTGTTTTTTAAATGCCATTAGTGTACTTTATACGTGGTATAATTTCAAACTAGAGAACAATAATTTCTGGATAATTTAGAAATGAAATAAAAAGCAATAATGAGTAGTTTTAAATTTAAAAAAATCACGAAAATCAATTTTATCATGAAAATTTTGAGTATTTAATTAGAAATGTGAGCGATATCCTTTCATTTTAGAAAATGCACATTTTTTTCTGGGAAAGATAAACTATGGATGGCAAAAATAAATATTGTTCAGCTAGAAGCAATTTAGACAAAAATCTGGAATTTCAAGAAAGAGTTGAGGTTCCATGAGTTATCATTTAGATTAGAAAAGCATCATAATTGCTGCAAGACAATGTGCTTTTTAAAATCAAATAAATGCTTTCAGTTACTATTCACTATTTCAAGAAATATCTTTACTCTTTTAGTTAATTGTAGTTAATGGATAGTAAATAGAGAAGAGAATTACTTTTATATAAATTTCGCTACGTATCCAATTCTTTTTGTTTTAAGACCATTACAACGTATCCTTAATCTATTCAATAGCTGTTCTTGTGAGTGCCTAATGTTTTCTTTTCTGCGTCCTGAAATTTAGGTCATTCAAATCCCTTGCATACATAGCACCAACATAGTTTGACCGGTAGAGGGAGCCATTATCTACACAGTCATTTTGAAAATAAAGTATTTTACGCTCATGAAAGAAAACTATCACAGAATCTTAAAGTCGATCTATCAATCTCTTTTTAAATATAAAATAAATAAATAAACCACATAAATAGGTTTACTGTATTTTAGGCTTAAAAACAAATTAAAATTAAGTTTATTAGAATTTCTTTGTAGGTAATGCTAACTTGAACAGTTTTTACACTGTGATATTGTTTTTAATCTTGCTTTAAATTTTTAAAATATAAATAATACCAAAGGAGATATGCACAGAACTATTATATCAGAAACCAGTACTTGTTTCTCTTCACATTATTACTATATCTATTTAGTTTCATTGCTTACTAAAAAGATAAAGTTCAAACTATATAACTTTATGTTGCAGATTTATCTATATATCCTCTACATTCATATTAACTATTCAAATAAAAGGACATGGACTAGCTTCCACAAAACCTGTGGAATTTTTATGCTATAAGAGTATATCTATGTACAGTATAAATTATTTAATAAATAATTGTTTATTTCTTCAAAAAAATAAATAGTATAGACATTTGTTTTTGCCCATATGTTGACATTTTAATAAGATTAATGTGACATTTAAAGTTTATATGCTTGTTAAAATGAAATTTTAAAATAATTATTCAGAAACATCTATGATTATTCCCATATTTTTGTTTCCATGTGAATTGTACAGTTTGACATAAATTGACTGTGTTTTTCTACCACGACTTAAAATATGTTTATAATTCAAAATCTCTGCACTCATATTTCAAATGGCCAATTTGCTTCCCATAATGATATATGAATGAACCCCTATTAATATATCAAAGAAAACCATCCTATTTACTTTTAATAACATTTCATTAAAAAATTGTAAATGATTTCTCACTTTTTTGTTCTTCTTACCAATATTATTTTTGAACACAGTTCTTACTCCCGCAGTTGCGGGAGCTCCACACACATGGTCCTTGTTTGTATCCACCTTCACAGTCTGGGTTAGGAGTTCAGTAAATACAGTCCACACTCACCGACACACAACGAGCACTGTGCTACTGGAGATAGACTGGTGTTGATACAGCACCCACCAAAGCAATCCTCCACAACTCCATCTTTAACACAGTTTATGTAGTAAGACATCAGCCAAGTTAATGTTCTCTGGTAAGGGAGGAGTCTATATCCTCTTGTCACTCAAAGTGTGACAGCAGCACTGGCCTCTCCTGGGAGCTTGTTACCACTCTCAAGTCTCAGGCCCCATGCCAGAGCTACTGAACCAAAATCTGCATTTTAATAAGATCCCTTGGGTGCTTCCAATACGCATTACATTTTAGGAAGCACAGGTACACACCACCTCTTTGAGAGAGATTTCTCCAGGACACAGGGGACACGTAGACTTCTAGTATTTCTGGTAATAATAAATACTTGTATCTTTGAAATGGGATAGTTTTAGAAAGTTTTTTATTTTTGTTTTTACTTTTTTAGATGTTCTGTCAGTCCCATGGAATTCTGCTTTAAATTACAGCTTGAGGGTATAACACAAAGGGCTTATGTAGTTATACAAGCTGGATGTAATTTTAAAATCACTGAGCATTTATTTAATCATTATCCTATCATTTTCAATAGCACAAACATTTATGAGAAATGCATCTAATACTAGCAGCCACTTGTTTCTTTTTGTGCTTTTTCTCATGTGTCTCCCGAACTTTTCAATAATCACTGTAATATAAACAGCTTTTATAATTGTAATATAATGTGATGTAAAATTATGCAGATGGTGTTAAGAAACTTCATCATTCAAATAACCCAGAACATAAACTTTGATATAATAAAGCAGAGAATGAGTTAAATGTCACTACCTGCTGCTTATGAAGAGAGGAGGCAAACAGGATATTGTGATTACTTGTTATGCCTGAAACTGTCCTCACAGCTCTGCTGACAGAACAATCATCTTTGTGTTTAGCAATTTTTGCTCTCTGTTTATATTTGGCCAAATTATATCTTCCATGTCCCGATCCATTTCACCTTTATTATGATATGAAATGGACAAACCTGAGAACAGAAATCGTGATGTCTAGCTAGCACAGGAAATGGAAGCTTCTCCCCCTGGATGAAGCTGACTGTGTCATTTGCAATGTGAGAGGCAACATCCATCAAAGCCACATCTCTTGCAAGGTATCATGTCTCCTATGACAGAGAAAAGAGAGAGAAAGTAAGAGAAACGTAGTGATTTTATTGCCTACGTGTCTTGAGGTTGTATTTTTGTGTGTGTGGCTGAACATATGTGTGTGTGCACACAACTAATGAGCTCAGTCTCTCTGGCTTTTGGCCATTATCACAATCTCAGAGTATCAGTGTTTCTCACCATTAAAGAGATGGAAGAATCAGCTTCTTTAATTACAGATGTGGAAACTGAAGTTCAGCCCAAGGTGAGGCAGGGAAATGTGCCTAAAGTTTAAAGTCTGTAGTTTGCAACATGACTGATATTCAGATTAAAGGTTTGTGCAGGTTCATTTTCTTCCATACTCACCGCCAAGACTGCATTATAAAACATGTGGATTTTGTTTTCTCTTCCAGGCAGCCCTCTTTAGCTATTTTTGAGGCTTGGAGGAGGGGGAAATGCTTCATGTAGTAGGCACTGTGCACATTTAGGCTAATTTGATTAAGCAAATATTTAAATATCTGCCATGTTCAGGATTGTGTTCAGTGGTAAGACATATAAATGAGAAAGCTCCTCACTGCTCCTCTCTGAGCTGATACATATGCTAAGGCTCAGAGTTGTCACCAGGCCGCACAAAGCGAGCTATTCTCTCAGGTAGGAGGTGACAGTAGCCTGTCATCAAACCCTGGTGGGGGAAGGTACCTCTCTCTCCTTTCTCCTTCACACTTGTACCTGGAGGACTAGACACATCCCCAGGAATTATACATTCCCTGAGCACAGAAGCAGGCTTACCTGACTTCAATGTGGTTCCTCGGCAAGCATCAGGGCAAGGTCCTGTGCTGACTTGAGAATTTGTGAGAAACAGACCAGGTAACTATTTAAATTCTGAGCATGGCACTGGGTTGTTGAAATTCCATACTAAATCAGACTGTTTTTATCAAACATAACCATCACTTTATACACTATTTTGCCAAGCATTGGATTTTGAAAATTAAAAACAAAACAAAACAAAAAAAACTTCAGCCATTTAAGATGTATGTATTATTTGGGAAAAAATGTTATAAAATTGCATATTTAAAAACCTAATGTTTGGAACTCTGATCCCATTTGTTTCTTACTCTTGACAAAATGATGAGTAGCACATGTCAGCTTCCTGCTCAAATATACACAGGTACCCTACTATGTTTTCAAGAGAATAAAGTTATAATTCTGACCATGAAAAAAGCATAAACCTCTCATTATATCATTTGTTTCTTTCACCGAAATTAAATAGAAAGAGGATAGGAGGAAGATTGGCATTATAAGGGATTATTAGCTCTAAAAAGTTCTTCAGCACATGTTGAAGAAATTCCAGTATCTCCAGAATTCTTTTGTTTTAAATCATTCTGATGTGCATTTGGAAAACCAATCACAGATTGTTTTAATACTCAGCGTAAAGGATGAGTGTTTGTATAGGGGAAGAAAGAGAGGGGAAGAAAAAAATAAAGGCAGAAAAAGTATAAAATGGGTGCAAGTGTACTGAATAAAATATGTTTTAAAAGTAAACTGCACACGTACTTAGTAATAGTACAGAATTTCATTTTTGATGCCACCATTATCTTTGAACATGTCCAAGTTGTCATTTCTCACTTGAAATATTGCTTCAGATCCCTGACTGGCCACCCTCCCACAAGGTTCTCCCTAGTCAAATTTATCTGATAAATTGCTACAAAGATGCCCCCTAAGAACGTATTCTATCATATAATTTCCTGGTTTTAAAATGTGTTTTTTTCTGTTGCTTATCTAAGGGATTAAATTCCCCTTTAACTTAGGCTTTAAGGTTATTCACGACCTTGCTGAAACTTCTATTTAAGTTTCCTATCTCCTCCTCTCTCTTGTCATTTCCCCAAGGTTTGCCACCTACTTCCTACAAGCTACAACCTCTGAGCTTTCCCAAATGAACCAGGTATCAGTTAATAAGCATGGATGGTTATTTCTCTCTACCTGGAATGCTCTTCCCTCCCCTTCTCACATAGCAAACTCCTAGTTTTCTGTTTTGGAAGTGCTGATTTGAAAGTTCTGGTAAGATACACCTGTTGTATACTTTGCAACATCTTTTCTTATATCTGCAATAGTCACGGCAAGGTGATAATATAACTTATCAATTTTTTATTCTATTTCTCACTCTCAAATTGAGACTCCATGCCTTACATACTTTTGTATTTCTAGTCTTAATTACCTAACATAGTACTCAGCGTATGGTTCTTTCCCTGTAAGGAAGTGCTCAAGGAAAAATGAATAAATGATACTAATCATATTTGGAAAGCACATTAACAAAACTAACCAGTTCACTCTTTTCCGACTTAGTTGCGCAAAATTTCATAATTCAAATTATAATTCAAAATTTAGTTCAAGGCACAACAATTAGTATTTTCTGGCAGGTTTTCACTTATGGTATTTGATTCTCCTTTGGACAGAGATACAGTTAGATCCAGATACTCCAGTTAGATCCCCACTGCTAGAAGAAATTCACTTGAAATTCAAGTGAATTTCTTCTGCTACAGAAAAATAAATGGAAGTCACATTTGGTCCTTAGGTTTCTATATAACTATAAAGTTTTTCACAATTGAAATGAGTGAAACTCCATTGAAATTATAAAATATCCTCTTATATCTTTAAAACTGGTATACTTGAAGCACATTTTTGTTTTTCATTATTTATTATTATTATTATTATTTATTTATTTTTTTTTTTTTTTGAGAGAGAGAGGGTCTCACTCTGTCGCCCTTGGTAGAGTGCTGTAGCATCACAGCTCATAGCAACCTTCAATTCTTGGGTTTAAGTGATTCTCTTGCCTCAGCATCCTAAGTAGCTGGAACAACAGGTGTCCACCACAATGCCCGGCTATTTTTTGTTGCAGTTGCCACTGCTGTTTTTAGCTGGCCGGGCTGTGTTCCAACCCACCATCCTTGGTATACGGAGCGAGCACTCTACCCACTGAGCCATAGTCACCACCCTGAAGCACATTTTTGAATTAACATCTTGCACTAAGTGCTTCAGAATTTTCAAATTAAATTAACTGGGATTATAAGGTTTAACCTACTTTCTTCATGTATTGTTATATTAAATACATAATCCCAAGTACTTTGCATGGGTTGGTTGATCCAGCCATATAAGAATGGGGAGTATTAAACTTGCAGTTCAATTACTGTTAATACAGATTCTAGAGAAACAGAGAATTTACTTTTTTGGGGAACTGCCAGCCACTCTGATCTACCTGTGTGATATAAATCTAGGGTAAAATTTCATAGAAATTCTCTTTACCTTCTATAGGGTAAAAAGAATATGGCTACAGTGGCCCTCCAGTGAACATCACTCCTTTCAGATATTTTTGCACAGATGTGACCTCACTTCTACTGCTAAAGTGCAAGGTTGAGTAAAATTGTGGAAAAGAGACCTTTTTTCTTGTTTCCATTATTGAGGTTGTGTTCCATATTTTACCTTTAGCTATGATGTACCTTGTAGGTTTTTCTAGCTGCCCACTTTTATAATGTATTGGAGAATTCTCTTTTTTTTCTTTTTTTTGGGGGGTGGGGTTGCTTAAATCTTCTATCCCAAAACAGTGTTGAATTTTGTGAAATAATGTATCTGTATCAATTGATGTCATTGCATTTTTTTTTTTTTTTAATTAGTAGCAGATGACAGTGATTTTGTGTGGGTAAGCCATTTTAGAATGCTGAGATGAAACTGAGCTAGTCATGGTATATTATCCTTTTTTATGTATTGCCAAATTGAATTTGCTAATATTTTGTTATGTTCATGGGGAATATTGGCCTGTAGTTTTATTTTATTGTAATATCTGTGTTTGGTTTTGTATGAGGCTTATATTGGCTTCAAAAAGAGCAAATTGAAAAGTGTTTCTTCTTTTTCTAGTTTCTAAAAAACGTTTTGATATTGGTACTATAATTTCTTTTTATTTATTTATTTTTTTGGCGGGGGCTGGGTTTGAACCCACCACCTTTGGTATATGGGGCCGGCTCCCTACTCCTTTGAAGGTACTATAATTTCTTTAAAGGCTTCATAGAGTTTATCAGTGAAGCTGTTGTCTGGAATTTATTTTTTATTATAAAAAATTCAATGGTAGATAGAAGGTTACTAAAATTTTTATATTTCTTGATTCATACTTGATGAATGATGTTTAAGAAATAAGTCCATTTCACAAAAAATTGTCAAACCTATTGGCAGAATGTTGTTATAAGCCTTTTAATGTCAGTAATGACTAGAATGATGAATCCTCTTTCATCATGATATTGGGGGTTTTCATGTTTTTCTCTTTCTTTTTAATTTTCATGTTTAGTCTTCTTAGGAATATAAAAATTCTATTAACCATACCAAAGAACTAACTTTTTACTATTGATTTTGGCTATTGTTTATCTGTTTTCTATTTCATTGGTTTCTGCTATTATTTTTATTTTATTTCTTTTATTCATTTCATTTTCACTTGCTTTTCTTTTTTTATTTTCTTAAAGTGGCTCCATGGATCACTGATTTTTTTCGCCCTTTACTTTTATAATGTATGCATTAAAAATGTTTTCTTCCAAACAGTGCCTAATTAGCATCTTGTAAATTCTGAAATACTATGATTTCATTGTTATTCATTTAAAATATTTTTAAATACAATTTGAAATGTTTTCATCAAACTGGTTAACATAGCCTTCATGCATTTTCTTAGTTACTGTGTTAAGACATTTAAATTCTACACCTAGTAACCAGCACATTGTACCCGATTAATGTACACAACTATGATTTAATAAAAAAAGAAAAGGAAAAAAATACTTTTAAAATATGAATTGAAATTTCTTTTCTAAACCTATAATTTATATGAAAGTGAAATGCTTAATTTCTGTTTGATGATTTTTCAGATTTCTTTCTGTCATTGACTACCAATTTTTTAGTTTCATGGTCATGATCAATGTGATTTTGATTCTTTTAAACTTATTGAGACTTGATTTATTGCCCATTTCTTAGTGAATATTCTATGTGCAACTGAAAAGAATTTGTTTCCTACTGTTTAAGGATATAATTTTCTACAAATATCAATTAATGTGCTACTCAAATTGTTATATATCTTTAAACTTGTTTTATCAATTTCTGCAGGAACAGATGTTAAAATATCCAACTAGATTTTGATTTTTTTTTTAACCAGATGACTTTTTTTTTTTTTTTTTTTTTTAAAGATATCTATTTATTTATTTAATTGTTTCAGGTTAATTTGAAGGTAAAAAGAAATTGGTTACAACATTTACATTTGTTAGGTAGAGTCCCTGTTATGATTATGCCCCACCCCCAGAGGAGTGCCATGCCCCCTAACATTGTACCATTATGTGGGAACACATCCTTCCCCTCCTTCCTCCTCTCTCTCCTCTCCCTTCTTTCTCCCACTCCCCACCTTGAATTGATTTGAGTTTTTCTCTTATGTGGGCATATTTTGGCGTTTTTTGGTGATACTTTTAGGTATGCCAATTTTTAATTTACATAGTGAGAACTTTGTTATCAGATGCACACATGTTTAAGATTGCTATGCCTTCTCAAGTATTTTATCTCTTAGTAACATGAAATTTTCTTGGGCAGCTGGATCTGTTACATATTCTTTTCAACCTAGAACTTCCTTTCCACATTTCTTATACTATAGATCTGCTACTGAAAGCTCTTCTAGCTTTCGTAATTCTAAAAAATGTCTTCTGCACACTCATTTCTGAGGGATACTGCCTCTGTAGAGTTCAGAGTTAGGAATCAATTATCACATGTTTAATCATTTATATTTGCCCTCCACCCTTTATAATTGCCCTCTATCATTTTAGGTATAAATTCAGCCATTGTTTTGATCATTTTTCTGTAGATAAGACATCTTTTTGCCTTGGCTGTTTTTAAGATTTTGTCTTTTGTTTTCAGCAGTTGGACTGTAATGTATCAAGGTTGGGTTAATTTTATGCTCATCCCTACTTGGGGAATATTGAACTCATCTGACTTCTGTCTTCTATCAGTGTTGTATGTTCTTGGTTATCAACTCTTCAAATGTCCCCCCTGTCCTTTTGTCTCTCCTGACTTTCTCTGCAATTCCAGCTACATACATGTTTTGTAATTTAATATTGGTCCACAGATCTCAAATACTTCGTTCCACTTTTTTATCATGTTTATTTTATATTTTGTTCCAGTTTGACTAATTGCGATTGACCTATCTCAAGTTCATTTTTTCATTATTCTGCTGTGTGCAGTCTACTAATAGGCAGATGAAACACTTCTTTGATGTCCTTTTTAAATGTATAGCACCACCCTTTTGCTCTTTTATATACTTTTTATCTAATAGACTTCTCATATGTTCATATGTGTTTTTAATTATATTCTTTTACTATTTATTTGGTGAGTTTTAAAGGCATTTTCTTCTCATTATAGTACTTGTGTTATCTCTGAGTTTGATCTTTTGACTATTTCTGAATAAGAATGGGTCACATTTTCTTGTTTCTATACAAGACTTATAATTTTTGATTGGACCAAGGACACATGTATAAAAGTCCAAGAAAGAGTGAACTAAATTGTATTTATGCCTAGAAAAGATGTGAGACTGAATCAGTCAAGTCTGTGGTTGAGCGGGCCTTGACTTTGCTTTTGATTTTGTGAGTTTCAAATTACCACTAGCTTCAAATTATTGACAACTATTTCATGTAGGGCCTAGAGGAATCATGGTGCTTCAGAAAGGATGTTTTTCTTAGCTTTCTGTCTTTTTGCTGGTTATAAATTGTCATTGTCAAACCAAACTGGCATCTACTCTTCCAACACAGCCAAGCCAAGGCTTGCAGCAATAGGAAAAAGCTTAATTTTAGGGTGCCATGGAAAGAGAATCAGCAGCTAGTGCCTAAAGTTGAATGCCTCCATGGATTAAAAGTTGAGGTTTTTACAGGCAGAGGTACATTTCAGACAGGCAATTTCAATTCGATACCTGGAGGTTATACATGGGTATTACCAAAAAGGTGAGATATCCTGAAGAGGGGACAGCATAGATGGATTCAGAGGTTCTTGGATAATATGAAAGGAATGTTAAGATGAGTATGTGGGCTCCTCACGGGGGGACACTTAGAACAAAGTAATGGCAGTCAGAGTTTCACTCCTCAATTCCCACTTGTTGTCATTTTCCATCCCATGGGACTCTCTGGAAAACAACTTCAGATGCCATCTTGTAGTTTACATAGGAAACCGAAACGCCTGTGACTGGCTCATTTGGAGAACCATGGTTTTTGTCAGGTTGTCCGCTCATGTTTCAAGATTGGTCAGATGGGTGGAACTTCTCTTGAAGGAACTCAAGATTGTATTTTATTTCTATGCTTAGGGGACTCACGGCCCCCTCGGAAGGGTCCCAGCTCAGTTGCCTTGTATTTTTTCAGTTGTCAGTATTTTGTACAGGGTCTGGAGCATCTGTTGGGTTTCCTTTACTTTTCCTACTCAGCCCTCAGGCTTCCACAGGCCCAGGCCTCAACAGTGGCCCCTCTCAGCTCTCCTGCCTGCAATTTGCAAATGATTTCTAAGTAAAGACCTACAGAAAAGAATAAACAAGTAGGTGTAGATTCCCTTGTGTCTGAAACCTGGGGCTGATAAAACATCTTAACACTCCACCCTTGGTCTTTAAAACCATGCCATGTACTTGATTATTGTTTTCTTACTGTTTGAATTCTTGCTCCTACTACTGCTCTGCTAAGGTTGAAAGCAAAGATGGGGTTCTTCTTTCATAGAAGGAATTGATTACATGTTTGGAATTAGGTTCATTATGTTTTTTAAACTATCAGGATTGTGAGGGGGTATATGTAACTAAGTTTGTCTAGCTTTTTCTTATGTTTAAGTAGGAAAATGTTCCTTTTGGACTTTTGGTAACCTAAGAAGCAGCAGGGGTCTCCTGGGCTGCTTTTAATGCCCCACCATAGGCATAAACCCTTTCTATCTGATCAAATAAGAGGTGGCATAACCAAAGTATCAAAATTTGATCAGAAGAAATATTTAGTTGTAGTTTAGTATAAAAAACCTATTAAAACTTTAACTAAAATAAGCAAATGAAGATGAGTTTAGTGAGTTTAATTAGGTATTTATCGAGTGTAACTGGAGAATGTTCAATTTAAAGACTTCTCAAATATGAGGCATCAAGCTATGATTTTAAACGAGCAAAAGTATATAATGGGTACCTGTGGGATTTGGGGTGGAAACCTCAATTGTCTCAGAGACTCTTGATCCTGTGGAAATTTTCACAGAAGGAAAAAACCCAGAAATGACATTCTGCAGAACGTGCATCATCCAGGATCAGGCTGAATGAAGACGGTGACGTCACTTCCCCTGCTTTTCCTGCTCCCACGAGGCTATAGGGCCTATGGAGCCCGTGCAGCAACAGTTACCTCCTAGTATGTTTTCTGTCATTATAAAAAACATCTGAAACCAG
Source organism: Loris lydekkerianus (assembly GCA_963574355.1). NCBI lineage: Eukaryota > Metazoa > Chordata > Mammalia > Primates > Lorisidae > Loris > Loris lydekkerianus. The sequence continues at coordinate 31,086 of CAUYPK010088983.1, forward strand.
ATAAAAAATGAGTCTACGTTCCCATTCCATTCTCATTGGGTATACATTCTCTTAATTCTCATTAAGAAAAAATGGGTTAACAGGCCCCAAACAAGTTCAAAACTCGAGATCAAATATTGGGTCTTAAGAGTCATCCCACTCTCTCTAGTCGGGGATCTGCTATACATGGGCACAGCGCTGGTGCCCCCAGAGTCTCAGGCAGCTGCTGGGCTCAGTGCCCCCAGCTCTCCCAGACTGGTGGGCTGTGCAAGTAGAATTGCAGTTGGGGTCTCTGCAGCTGTCCTGATCTTGTGAATCCACTAGGAATGACCCCAGGGGGACCTTCTGCAGTGGCCTTTCTTCCACAGCTGCACTGTCTTTGGGGGGTGACTCTACCCAACATCACTCTAGAGTGGGGCAGGCTCCCTGCAGCGGCTCCACCCCTGTTACAAATCTCTGCCAGGGCTTCCAGATGGTTAGCAATATTTTTTGAAATCTGGATGGAGCCACCATGTCTCCATATTTCTCCTGTTCTATGATTCACCATGCAGATTCCTCCAAGGATTGCGGCTTGTCGCTTTCTGAGAGGTGGGTCAAGCCACTCCTCCCAGTTTTTCTATCTAGAGTGCCATGAATGTGGGGAAGTATCCCAGGGTGGCACAGGGTGAGAGTGTCCCAGCCATGTCCCCTGAAATCATTCTGTCATTCTGGGCGTCTGGTTCTGTGTTTGGAGACCCTGCCTGGAGGATTTCTGAAATCACCTCCAGTCCTCTTTCCTGTTGCTGTGACATTAGCGGCTGACTTCTTCCTTTTTAGGCATGCTAATATCTTTAGCAGCCAGTGGCTCAGCTACACTTTTAGATTCCTCTCCCATAAAAAGCGTCTTTATTCTTAACAACATGGCCAGACTGAATTTTCTAAATTTATCCCCCCTTTCTCTTTTTTTCTAACAGTTCACTCTTAGTAGTTAGGAAGAAGCACACAGCAGCCTGGAACTTTCTTGATTAGAAACTTCTTCTGCAAGACACGGGTTCATCACTTTCTAGTTTGGCCTTCCACAGTGTCCTCAGGCACAGTCCTAGTTCAGCCAAATTGTTTGCCAGTTTATAACAAGGACGGCCTTTACTCCAGTTTCTAGCACCTCTTCCTCGGTTCCATATGAAACCTTTTCAGAAGAGCCTTCCCTGTCTGTATTTCTATCAGCATTCTGGTTGTGACCACTTAGCCAATTTCTAAGGACTCCCAACTTTTCCCTAACCTTCTTGTCTCTTAAGCCCTCACCAAAATCTAAGCTTTTTCTAGTCTTCTCCAAATTCTTCCAGCCTCTCCCCTTTACCCAGTTCCAAAGCCCTTTCCACATTTTTGGGTATTCATTATCAGCAACTTCCTACTCCTGGGACCAATTTCTGTCTTGATTTATTTTCTGTTGCTCATAACAAATACTTGAAACTGAGTGATTTATGAAAAAAACTAAAAGGAAATTTATTTTTTACAGTTATAGAGGCTAAGAAGTCCAAGGTAGAGGGATGGCACCTCATGAAAGCCTCCTCCAGGGTGAGGACTCTGCAGAGTCCTGAGGTGACAAAGGGCATTGCATGGCAGAGGGGGCCAAGCATCCTTGCCCAGGTTTCTCTTTCTGCTCTTATAAAGCCACCAGTCCTTTAACACATTAATTCAGAAATTGATCATTGCATTTGTGAGAGCATACACCTTATGACCCAATCAATTTTAAAGTCCTACCTTTCAGTACTGCCACACTGGGGATTTTCAACATGAGTTTTGAAGGATACCTTCAAACCAGAGCAATATCCATCTCTAAAAACACCAGACAGAAGTTTGGGAAAGGGGGGAAGAAAATAAATCTACATCATATTTCTTATTCTAATTGCTTCATGTCACATATATTCTTCTGTTTCAACAGCCTATATGTCATGAGTGCTATTTTTAATCAGCCCCACAAAAGGTAGAAAGGAAAATGGAAGGTCCTTGAACTCTAAGATCTATGAGGTTTTCTCAGTAATTCATAATCAGTTTTGGGAAATAATAGACAATTATGTATGAGAAATACAACATAAAATAGCTTTGTCTTCAATTCTCACCCCTCTTCAATACACACACACACACACACACACACACACACACCATCTCTTTCACACAATCCGAGACCACATACCATTAATTTCTGAATAATTAACTTCTGATACATTTATGCAGATACCATTTCCTTTCTCAAAATTATCTTTAAGAAATAATTTCAATCAAAATCATTGATTCAACTGTCTCATGAAAAATGAACTAAATTTTTCCTTTAGTGAAAATGTAAGGGTAACATCCAACAAAAACACACTTTCCTTAAAAATCCCATCAACCTATTTTTTGTCTTCCTTTGCTGCTTTAATGTTCAACAAATGGAAAAGTGGAGAAATATTCTAAAATATACTAAATATTTTTATTATTAAAAAAAAAAACAGATCTGTTGCTTTCAAGGTAGTCTATTTATCAAATTATTTTCAAAGGTACTGCCATGACATTACAAACCTGTAACCAGAAATATTTTTGTTCTACTACAATATCTATTTGCTAATATGCTTTAAAATCCAAAGGCTGGTCATGGTGGCTCACGCCTATAATCCTAGAAGTCTGGGAAGCTGAGGCAGATGGAGGTCACAGTTTAAAGACTAGCCTGAGCCAGAGAGAGACCTCATCTTTAAAAATAGCCAGGTGTTGTGGCAGATACTTGTAGTCACAACAACTCAGGAAGCTGAGGCAAGAGGATTGCTTGAGCCCAGGAGTTGGAGGTTGCTGTGAGCTATGACACCATACCACTCTACTGTGGGTAACAAAGAGAGACTCTGTATACTAAATAAATAAATAAATAAATAAGTCCAAACAAACAGGGGAAGTGTCTTTATTGTCACACATTACATTTTTTTGGAATAAACTGTTTTTAAGAACATTTTTATGATATAATTAGAACAAGGGTTTTCAACTGGTATACTCTTAACAAAGCATACTTTTTTTTATTAGATATAGTTATAACAACATATGCATATGTATTTTTGCTTCATCCTTTGCTATCTATTTTGTTATTATGTTGATTTGTTTAATTTTACTACTAAATAATAGGTAGATGAAAATCAACTTAAAGCAACAAATTGAGAAAATTCTTTACAAAGCACTCATTTAAATATGTTGGTACTAAGATTAATGTGTATTTTTTTTTTTTTTTTTTTTTAATTGTTAGCCATACAGACTGCTGAAGAAAAGTACCTGGAGTTAGGGGTATGTTTGTGTCTCTGTGTGTTTGCTTCTGTCTTATCAGAGACTGAGGCTGTTGCAAGAGTAGGCTGGCTTCAGAAGAGTTTTCAGAGACGGAGGAGCAACAGAGGTAGCCAACTGGTGTGGAGTTACCCTCAAGTAGTTTTGAAACATTTCATCTATTCCTGGTCGAAAGTGTCTTCATTAATGGAGAACAAATCAAAACCTCTTTCAAAAGCCTCAAATCAAAACCTCTTTCAAAACCCTCATGTCAAACTGACATGAGCTTGGTTGTAAATCTTTGCCTAAACTCTCTCGGAATATATTAATAATAATATTAGACTAAAGGATGAGTTTTGCTTATTGAACCTAACTGGCTAATTTTTATCACATCACCTAAAATAGTTTAGGCTACTTAAAGTGGTTTTTTTTTTTTTATATGTATGTGAAATTATATTAATTATGAAAGAGAAGCAGACTGTGCAAATAGTGATAATAAACTGTTTTCAAACATAAGTATATGTATCCAGAGAAGACTTTTGTATTATTTTATCAAATGATATTGATGAAAACCATTATCATTTTTTATCAAGGCAATCTTTATCATCATAAAATAAAGGTTGTTTATAATGATATACATATATACATAAATGATATATTCATAATACATATATACATATATATATATACACACATATATATACTCATTTAAAATGTCCATTATTTTTCAAGCAAGTGTATGTGTTTGGGGAGAGTTAAATGAAACCTAAGGAAATAAGGTTATTATCATGGCTATTTTGCACATGATAAACCTGAACAGTTTAGACTCCCACTAATTTATTTATTTATTTATATAATTTATTTATTTAGAGCATAATAGAGAAAATGCATATTTTTTCAGATATATTTATTTCAGTTTATACTACTTAGCACCTTTACCAATACTATATACATATATACACACAAATACAAAAAACTAATAGACTTATTCATTGTATAATAGAACTTAAGTAACTCCAAATGCAGAAATGTATATTAATTTATTACTGTTGTAGGTAATCAGACTGTATACAATTTAGAGAAATGTGTTTCAATTTATAACACAAAGAAGATAACCTTAAAACCTACAATAAAATAGGTCACTTAAACTACAGAATAAGGAAGAGATTTCTTACAGAAGTGTGACTCTGCTATAAGAGACAGGATACTAAAACTCTCTGAAACCATCCCTGAGACTTTTTTTTCCCCTTCTATAATGAAGAATTTATTTCTGTGTAGCTCAACATTTATTCCTGTGGAAGGATAAATACATTAGATGCATGAAAATAATGTAAATTTAACCAAAGAGGAATTTTGTAATCAGGGTTAGCAGAAGTAGGAATACACATGAGCAGTTGAAGTCATACAGTTTTAAACGTAAATACAGAAACAATAAGGAAAGTCTATTACTCAAAGCAGCAATTTGAATGCCATGTAAGTGCAAACATAATAAGATTAAAGTTTGTGATCATGTTAAAAAAAGATTAGAGTCAAAACAGTATAATCTATTTTCCTATTCTTGCATTTTGTCTGGATGGAATGGACAACTCAGATTCATAGCAATGACTGCCTGGTTGATTTTGGCCTAGAGACTTTCCAGTTCATTACCTTCCCTAGAATCTTAGTTCTGAGAAAATAAATTTCAGTTCTATTGAAGAAATTCCTGGTATTATGCCTCTTAGTTTCTCACCTTTTTTTAAAATTTAACATTTTTTTCTTCCGTCTTATGTGAACATATTTCTAAAGACAGCAACTCTTTTGCTTCACTGAAAAATTTCTGAAATATATCATGCTATTTACAGTGAAATGTTTCTGATGCACAAAGAATTTTGATTAGTTATTTTCATTCACATTTAATTGAAATATTAAGATAGTTGAGAAATATATTTTTCTAGCAATCCAAAATTGATTATTTCACATTTATACTTTGCTCTTAAGTTATACAAAATCACAGTCAGAACATTTGCACAGGAAGGCCAGTCACCAGTACTTTTTACATACCCTGTATCCTTGTCAGTTATTAAATCAGTGTGCTTCATTTTCCCCGCATAGCTTGTGCTACTGCAGAAGCAATGTGAACAGTAGAAGCAACTGCTTGAATTTTGCTTGAATTTCTCAAATAATCCAAGCAGAAATAGAAAGTTTGCTTGAAGCGCTATTGTTATCCTTCTCTTCACAAGCTGAGTCATCCCCGAGTCTGTCAATCAAATGTCCTCCGTGTTAGACGGTTCCACTCTCTTAACCACCATTGCTCAAAATGTCTAGACCTCATACATTTTCTTAGTTTATTCTTGGAAATACCCTTTGAAAATGTAAGCTTCACTGTAGATAGAGAAAAAATATACAAATCAGAAATATACTCTGACACATACATTTTGGAAATAAAATATTGTATTAAGTATTTTGTTATAAAATTTTCCAACACTTTATACCAACATGATTACATTTTCTTTATAAATAATTATAAAAATGTATATTGTTATAGCTATAAAATATTGTTAATTTCTAAGGTAACAAAAGAACTTGCACATCAAAATATTAACACCTTCAGGGAAGTCTCTTTTAAAGGTTGTATGTTTATATAGAAGTTTCTAATAGCTTGCAAAAAGTTATTTTGAATATTTTTCTGAGAATTACTTTGAATGTCTATGATAGATTCATTCAGTCTCTAAAATTCCTTTCCTATAAAAGGTATATTAATGTTATCACCTCAAAGATTCTACAATTTCAAATTCAGAAATCTGAGCGGCAACCCGGAAGTTCATGTTATCCATCCTAATCCCCATCTCCTTTTACCCTCTAAAATAACCAAAATTCTGATTTTTATTTTCACAAACCTCCTTGTTTTTTAAAAGAGTTTCTTGTAATCTTAATTTGTGCATCCTTACTGTTTAGTCTTGCTCATTTAAAAAAATCAATATGCAAGTCTCTTAAAAGTCTCTTACATATTATTTAAGTCTTCTTTAAGCTACAGTGTCATTTTTTTACTTCCTTTATTTTTCATAAAAATTTCCCACTTAGGGAAATTTTAGGCCATTTCACTAGTAGAATTTTAGGCTATTTCATTAGTAAAATTTTCCATAGTCTAGGTATTTTAGATTGCATTCTTATTGTAGAGTGTAAAATGTTACATAGTTCTCCGCATTCCCTACAAGTTAGCAACTGGATCCAGACACTTGTAATGAATGGAGTTTGATCCCTTCAGCCGGGTCAGTGGTTATGATGTGTTTACGCGAGTGTGTCTGTACGTGTGATCTCAGGAGGCATAGCTCTCTGGTTCTAGTTCTTTGTGGTGTTAGAATCCCTTGCTGACCAATGCGTAGAGACTTTATTTCATTGTGGGTTACAAAATAGTAATATTCTATCACTTTATTTTCATTCATCAACTGGAATAATTTTATATAAAATACATAGCTTCATTTATTTAGTCATACATTAGTAGGATAGACAGAATAAATGCTTAATTGCTTTTATCTCCTCAGAGGACTTGAAAATTCTAATAGTCCCTTGATTCCTTGAACCAGTGGAGAACAAGCTGATTTAGCTTCTTAGAGGATGAGAAATTATGTGTAGAGAGGAATCCAAGTGACCCCAGCCATGTGAATGAGGTTATATTAGATCAAAAAACTTTGCCACCTGCCAGCTATCCCTACTTACATACTTTCACAGTATGAGTAATCTTAGAAAAGACCAGGAGTAAGAAATAATTCAACTGATGGCAGGGAAGTTTATAAATATTAATATTATCTATATAGTATATGTGTAAATGCATATGTGCACATGTATGTATAAATATATACACACATATATTTGCATATATGTGTGTGTGTTAGTTCAGGAGAAGTCTGAATAGAGTTTAGACCTAAAATAATCCAGACCAGGCACAGTGACTCATGCCTTTAGTCCCAGTTGGTTAGGGCATCCAGGTAGGAGGATTACTTGAGGCCAGGAGTTTGAAATCATCCTGGGCAACATAGAGAGAGAACCTGTATCTAATAATAATAATAATAATTATTATTATTATTATAATAAATTAAAAATAAGATGTGGTGTTGTGTGCCTGTAGTCCTAGCTACTTGGGAGGTAGAGACAGTAGGATTCTTGAGCCCAGGATTTTGAGGCTGAAGTGAGCCATGATTGCTCCATTGTACTCCAGCCTGGAGGACAAAATGAGACCCTGTTTCAAATAATAAATAAATAAATATTCTAAATATTTAAAAACATAGGTTATCTAAATTGTTCTGATTATGATCTAATTTAAATGGAACTTCAATATTCAATTCAGAGTAGATAATATCATGCCTTACATTTTGAAGAATGAGAGGTTGATTATATAACTAATCTAACTTGTATCTCATATCTGTAAAATTTATGTTAATAAATTATGCTTTACTATAAGAAATAACATCTTTTCTAAAGACATGGTAAATTGTTTTTCTAGAAAACAGTAACTATTTTTTGTCTTTACTTGATATTATTAGTCTAAAAAATCCTTTATCCATACACAGATGTTTTTAGTAACTTTTAGCAATGCAGAGGAAAGTTGACTGGCTGCCATTACCCTAAAATACAAAGAGGAAAAGACATCTCTGTTGTGGGAAGTTGATTACTAATGAATTTATAACTAAAAATGTAATTACACTACCTCCCCCAAATAATAAGGGGAAATAGACAAAAATTATCCTTACCAAGGTGAACTTGGAAACATGTAGGAAATGCTGTGCGGGGAAAGTTGTGGGTCAAAGGACACATCTTAAATGCAAAGCAATTTTTTAGTTTTTCTGGAGAACTATGTAGTGAGAAAAAGCTACATGTTATTCCTTAAGATAATGTGAGAACTCCTTTAATTTTATACTCTAATGGTCTTAAGTCCCTTTCAAACCATATAAGTTATTTCCTACGCATCAGGAGCTGTAACATCTTTGATTAGTCTAAAGATATATGTTGTAATTTTTGTATTACATTCTTTATAAAGCTGATAGTGAAGGGTGTGCTGTGAATTAAGGTAATCATCTTGAGTCCTTTTTTTGACAGAAATAAGATTAAAAAAGAGAAAAAATTTTAATGCTATAATTTAAAATAACATTATGCATCATAATATTTTGTATCTTTTTTTATTAGAGATGTATTATAGCAATAAGATAGTAAACCTAATTTTGACATATCAAATGTGCTTGTGATCTCCATTCAAGACTGGCCATTCTTGCATTGCTTTTTCTCAATTGGTATTTGGAAAATGTCTTTTTTCTTTTTCCTGGGCTTTATTTTTTTAATTTTATTTATTTATTTTTTTAAATTAAATCATAGTTGTGTACATTAATGCAATCGTGGGGTACAATGCACTGGTTTTATATACAATCTGAAATATCTTTTAAAATTGTTTTTAGAATTTTTGAAAAATGGCAGCAGTGATGGCAGAGTATTATTACGGATCTTCACAAATCTTCACACAGAAGTGACAGAATGATTAGAGAGCTAAATTAAACACACATGTTCAACATTTATAACCAAGCTAGATAACAAGCTGTCGCAAAAAACTGCAAATTTTGCAGGCGATAGGATTGAGCTGGCAATGCATAGCCACTGTGTGCTATCTCTACCTGAGCAAAAGAAAGCAGAGGGAAGTAAAGGGTGATGACGGAGTTAGAAGAAAGAAACCCCAAATAGTCAACAGGTATGTACTAGGAAGTATGAAAGACCAGTTAGAAATTGGCAACTGAAATAGGGGGGGCAATGAGAGAGTACCTATATTCCACGGAAAGATCTGGAGAGAAATGAACACTTTCTATCGTGTGAACCCTTGGAACTGACAGCCCACACTCTCTTGGAGGAGGCTACAACACACTAAGCAGAAATTGTTTACAAAATAACTAACTTAACCAGGATAAGGATATAAAGATGAAGAAATATCATTGTCTACATGAGAAATAACTTGGAAATAGAGCCAGAGAATTTCTTAGAATAAGCCATCACTTTTTTTTTTTTTTTTTTTTGGCAGTTTCTGGCCAGGGCTGGGTTTGAACCTGCCATCTGTGGCATGTGGGGCTGGCGCCCTACCCCTTTGAGCCACAGGCACCGCCCAAGCCATCACCTTTTTAAATGCTGTCCCAAATTTCCATAATGTGAAGAAGCTTTCTAAGACTTTATGAAAGCCACACATGTATATGAACAGTGGGGAAAGAATAAGTACCAAATTCCACACAAAGTTACTCTAGGGAATAAGGAATAAAGGGCAGAATCACTTTCCTACAGAGAAGAAAAGCCTCTTTGAAAGGCTCAAAACAACAGATTAAAACTCAACTGAACTATTTCAACATAAACTAAAATATATTCAGAGAAATGACAAGACATATGAATAATCAGTATATATCAAACCAGAAAAGTTTAGAATGAGGTGGCAGACTCTAGAAATAATTAGAAGCAAAGTTATATTTTATATACAACAACAAAACTAAGATGGAAAAAAGAGAATAATCCCAATAAATAATGGCCTATTAGACATATAATCTAAAAAGAAAAAGAATTAAAAGTTAAAAGTATTTGAGTTAAAAATGACAATTATTAATGACAAGCAAGTGAGTTTAACAGGACACGTCCCTAGGAGCTGAAATGCAGGGACTTCACCCAGACCTGGATGTCGTCCAAATCCGTAAATCTTCAACCCTGAGCCTGAGCCTGATGTCAAATAAAATAAGACTTTTGAGTGATTTTATTAATGAGTGTATAAATGATAAAAGAATGCATTTCATATTTTAGACAGAGGGTGGGTTGGATAGTTTATTTATTTATTTATTTATTATTTATTTATTTATTTTACCTTTGTCCTTTCAAGATAGGGAACTCCGTCTCTTTCTCTTGAATTTGAGTTGGCATATAGCTGCCTTCACCATAGAATATAAGGAAATTTCTAAAAGATCTTATGACAAATCACCTCACTCACTGGGAATAATTGAGGACTCAGCTTCATGTAAAACATAAACTGGCCTGAGACCACCATCTGCAGAGGTTACCTGCAAGTGTTCCAGCTAACATTTCTAGCTAACCTTGCCTGCAATCACCCACGTCCAGGCACCAGCTTTAAGGAAAAAATCTGTCTCAGAAAGCTGTTCTGTAGCCCCAGACATTGTGAGTAGAACAGAGCTGTCCTCTTTGTGCTTTTTCCAAATCCCTTACCCACAAAATCTGTGAACCTAGCAAAATAGTTCTTGTTTTATGCTACAGAGTGTTCCAGCAGTTTTACATGCAGTAATATATACCAGGGGCATCATAATATAATGTAGCACATTTTCTGGAATTTAAAGAAAAAGAAAACAAACCCTTAGAATATCTAGGGGGAAAAGCATGTGATTTTATGTTGACTATTAGACTTTTCAACAGCAATGTCTTATTTCAGAAGAAAATATAGTAAGGGTAGAAGATTCTGAAAGAAATAAAATGTGAAACAAGCTATTATATTCAGTAAAACTAATCTTCCATTCTGAAAGACACTAACTATTGTCAACACATAAGGAATATAACTTCCTTGTTTTTATCCCAGGATATAGTCCAGCCTAGAGAATGAGGTTCAGAATGCAAAAATGACAAGAGAAGCACATGAGAACTTGTGTTGAGCAGTAAATTGTTCCATGTAAAACTGAGGTTTAGCAAGGGTTAAATGGGAGAAAGAATAGTATGCAATAAACTAGAAATCTGATAATGTGCATTTAACATATGCAAGGGGAATGGTGGATGCATGTTGTTAATAAATTTATTTGTATTGTATATAAGCATATTTCAGGTATATAATTTTCTGAAAGACATACACATGGTGAAATGATTATGACTTGTCTGTCATTAATATATTCTTCATTTCACATAGTGTATGTGTATAAGAGCATTTAAAATTACTCTCTTAGGGTACAATAAAACATTAGTAACTATAGCACTCAGTAGAGCGCTGCACATGAGCTCTCCATATTGGTTCCTTCTGCTGTACACAGGTGAATGGAAGTTGAGACACAATCTCCACATTTTCTCTCTCCCCCACCCTGGTTACTATATACTCTCTGTTTCTATGTATTCACTATTTTCAGAGGCTACATTTTAATGAGATCATGAAATAATATAAATACACACACATACACTCCCCCCACAATTCTTGATTTATATGTTGATGGAGGGCTTTTAGATTGTTTTCATATCTTGGGAATAAGGCTACAATAAACATGAAAGTATTGGAGCACAGATACCTTGATGAGGACCCAATTTCATCTCCTTTGTTTGTACACCCAGGACAGGGATTGGTGAGTCATATAGTAAGTCTATTTTTAATTCTTTGAGCAACCTCCCTACTAATGTCCATATGGCTGTGCCGGGTTGAGCTACCACCAATAATGTACAAGTGTTCCCTTTTCTCCATATTCTAAACAATGCTTTTAATCTTGTGTTTTCTTAACAGTAGCCATATTAAAACAAGTGGGATGGTATCTTGATGCTTTTATATGCATTTCCCTAATTGTTACTAATGTTGAAAACCTTTTTATATACCTATCAGCAATTTTTTTTTTAAATCAAGTGAAATGTTAACCATTTTTATTTCTTCATTGGAAAAACATTTATTCAGAGCCATTGCCTGTATTAATCTTTGGGGTTTGGGGGGCATTTTACTATGTGGTAGTGTGAGTTCTTAATATATTTTGGATGTTAACTCTTTATCAAATATATATAGTTTCTCTCAACCCATAGGCTGCTTTTTGTTTCGTCACAGCAGTCCTACTTATTTATGTTTGCTTTTGTTACCAGAGCTTTCAGTGTAACATTCAGAAAATTATTGCCAAGGCAAATATCAGGGAGATTTCTTATCTTTTATTCCAGGAGTTTTGCAGGTTCAGTCTGGTATGAGGTCAGAGTCTAAGTTCATTCTATCGCCTGTGGGTATTCAGTTTTCCCAGGGGCATATTTAAAGACACTATTCTTTCCCTATTTTGTCTTCTTGGTGGCCTTGTGAAAAATTAGTTGACTATATATGCTTGGGTTTATTTCTGAGCTAACTGTTCCGTTCTTTTATGTGCTTTTTTAAATGCTAATATCCATGCTTTGCAATATAATATGAATGTGTACTCAGAGACAAGGAGTTCTGCATACCCACTTCTAGATTAATGGGGTATATGAATATCCTTAGATTGCACCTACTGTCTCCCACACAGTCATCATTAAATTCTACTGGAGAACACAACATATTTTATCACATTGGCGATTTTCTTTTTCTTTTTTTTTTTTTCTTTTTCTTGGGACAGAGTCACACTTCGTCACCCTTGGTAGAGTGCAGTGGCATCCTAGCTCACAGCAACCTCAAACTATTAGGTTCAAGTGATTTTCTTGTCTCAGCCAAGTAGCTGGGACCACAGGTACCTGCCAAAATGCCTAGATATTTTCAGAGATGGGGTCTCTCTCTGGCTCAGGCTGGTCTCAAACCTGTGAGCTCAGGCAATCCACCTGCCTCGACCTCCTAGAGTGCTAGAATTACAGGCATGAACCACTGTGCCCTGCCTCATTGGGAATTTTCTAACACACTGAATGAGGCTATTTCTTCTAAAATATTCTATATTTTATTTAGAGAAAAAAAGATATTATATAATTAAGTTATTACTATGTGGCAGACGCTATATTAGATACTTTTGTTATAATGCCATATTTAATTCTCCAAACAAAAGGAGAGAATTAATAATCAAGGTAGGATTTTTTGCATAAACACCACCAAGAAGTTCCTGTATATTCTGGTGCTCAAGAGAAAAGTATCATCTAAAATAAAGAATTAACTATGTCTAATTTATTTATTCAGAATTTCGATTTTAATATTACATACCCATTCATTGCTTGAGACCCTATTACAGACCCATTCATTGCTTGAAGTCCTAATTTTGTTTAGAAAAACTACAGTTTATAATATAGTCCCTTTTTATATTTAATCAATTAAACACCTTTACTTTATTATTTCATACATGTTGTCTATTGTAATAACTTAAGAGTTTAAAATTCTTTGCTATATGTGCTGACACTTTAAAGCATCATTTGCTTACAGATTTTAAATTATTTTTACTCATTTTTATTAGTAATTTAATTTTTCCTATAGTTTCCTATGCACTGAAGGTAGTAGAATTGTTGTACAGAATGATTTTTTGTCATGCTCTTTGGCATTTTAGGATTTCATAATTTCACAACTTACCAATTAAATTCCTGACTTAGGAGACCAGCAGCATGGGTAATAACATGGACTCAGTGTTGGAATATATTTAAAAGGCTAGGTCTTTTGTTCTTTATGATATTTTTGTTCTTTATGTTTTTTGTTCTTTATGTTCTTTTCCTTTACCCAAATATCTAAGCAGCTGCAAGCTTCCTTGGATGGATGAAATACAAATTAACCTCTTTTATTTGGACAAGACAAAGCATATTTGTTCTTCTGTGGACATTGAAAGTTGATTCCTATACCCCTAAGTGCTTGTATCAGGTCCAACATTATCTGTGCTTATATAAAGTCGGTTTGCCAGATTCATGCCCCAACTTTAAGCCCCATTCTCTATATATCATACCCACAGATATATGTCTTCTTGGTGGCCTTGTCAAAAATTAGTTATTTCTAATTTTTTATATATTATATATTTCATATATTATATATTATATTTATATATTATATAATATATACAAATATATATTTATACATTTATAATATATAAATATATATAATATATAATATATATTTATATATAATATATATTTATATATGATATATAATATATATTTATATATAATATATAATATATATTTATATATTTATAATATACATAAATATATAATATTGAATATATAATATAGAAAATGTATATTTCTGTGAGTATAATATATAGAGAACATAGCTATGTATTTTTAATGGAAGGCATTTCCTTTTCAATCATCTCACCATTTTGCTAGAACCAGAAATTATTATATAATTTTGGTCAAAAGAAATGCAGTTTTTATAACGCTGAGTAAGTGTCTGGGATATGACATGAATGATCTTAGAAAAATGACTTAATGTCTCTGAGCTTCGGTTTTCTCACCTGTGAAACTAACATGTATTTTCCTTTTAGAAGGGCTATAGTAAGATTAAGCGAGGATGCCTTGTTTACAATCTGTTGCTTGGGGAAACAGCAAATTAAAAGTCCATTTTTTAAACCCATGAGGTGGTTTCCAGTCGTAAAGACTAAGACAGGGGTTGGATCTTCTTTCTTAGAACTTACTGAGCCTGTGGATAGACTGTGAAATTGCAAACACTGAATATTTGCAGGATCATCATTTCACAGAGAACTCCTAAGTGGAAAACTTTGCCTTTACACATGTTCTTACCAAACTCAGGCAGAAAGTGATGAAAATATATTTGGTCTTAGTGGCACTTGTTATACGTCTGAAATCCTATACTATAAACATGTTTTCTCTCATAACTATTAGGTTAAAAATTGCATATTAATGTTGTGCCAGAGCCTGCACGGCTGGCTTATGAATGCCAGCTGTTAAATATTCAGAAGTTTTGTGAGCAGTTGGGTGCATGCACTCGGCCATGGGGGAAATATTTATAGCACCAATATTAAGAAGCCCTGCAGTACCTTAATTAATTAATTAATTAATTTAGAAATGATTTACTAACCAACAGTGTACATAAGAAAATGAGTCATATTATTCTGTTATTTAATTATATTAGATTTTATTTCAATTTTGATCACATTTTCTTATTTTAACAATTTAAACTATGTCTACAATTGTAAAGAAGAGATCAGTACATCAAACTGGAACAATATGCAGAGAGATTGAAAACTTATCGCCTTTATAGTTACTCTGAGGTTCACCTCTCTAAAATAAATGCTACCACTATTTGGCTGAGGTACTGACTTCTCCTGTAAGAGGATTTCAGTATGGAAGCATCATGTCCTTGAAGAAACTGTTGAACTTCACAAGACAGGGTTTAGCAGTCTTGGAAAAAAAAAAAAAGAATTAATTTGCATCTGAAAATGATTTCTATTATTAGATAAAACAAATTTAAGTATGTGGCAAATACAATTTCCTGAAACATTTCTTTAAAGGAAGCTCCTTATACCATTATACAACACTCTTCCCCAGTCATTTATTCTGTATTTTTCCTCTATCAATATTTTGGTTTCTAGTCATAAAGGTAGTTAAAATATCCAATGCATCCTGCTATCTGATTTTCGTCACACAAAAGCTATGTTTGAGTAATGACTACTTGTATAACTCCTTGCTTTACAATATCCTTTCTAATCCTAAATCATTCTCAAAGCCAGTAATAGGTTCTGATGTGTCATGTCACTCTGCATAAAGCTCCTCATGTATTTTTGATACCACTCAGACTATGGCAAGATAACTCTCAACATAAACCTGCTCCTGTGAACATTCTAAAGAAAAGACTTTTGCAACGATGAGGTTTTTCTTTTTCAAAAAAATTTTAACCCACAATGACTTCTGATGAAAAACCCCTAACCCCTGACAGTATCTAATACAGTATTATATAAACCACTCCTCACACTTTTGGATTCTTTGGATTTTTCACGAATTTTCAACTCCTTTATTTCGAGCAGATATTTACGTTTCATCAAAATTATGCAGTTCTGCATTTTGTATCTACTTACTTTGAGGCTGTCCGATAGTCCAATATACATTTATGGTTTACCTTACTAGTTAGTTTAAAAACTCCTGAAGGGGACATATATTTTTACTAATCTTTTTTTTATCTAGTCAAAGTGTCCAAAATAATGATGAGTATGTAGTGGGTAGGCAATACGTGTTGCAAGAGCCTTACTTATTTTTCAAATACAAATGCCTGGTATACCAAGGGTAGAAGACATCATATGTAACTAGAATCATCACTTTATAGTCATTAAAATGGAACATTGCATTATAGCTTTACACACTTAAGGATTAATAATGCTTTCAAAGGAGTTAATATTTTATAATAAGAAATTTCAAATGTTTTTAATAAATATGTCATGTCCAGACCCATCAATCTTGTCAAACTAGTCAATAAATTCTCTTGTTAGTCTGGTTTTTTAATTATAGCTTAAGCTGGTGATAGGAATTGTGGAAGCATGGAAAGGTTCAAGGAATTGGGCTAGGACTCTATAACACAAAATAAGAGGGCTTTCAGAAAGTCAGTATAGAAACTGAGTTTATCGACAGGTAAGTCTGAGGTCCAGGTTGGTAAGAAATTAAAATCATGGAGATCTGCCAAGAGGCCCAGGGGATGATCACCCCACTTGCTTTTGAAGGAGTTCTGTCTAGAATTCAGGGATCTCATCTTCTATTTAGTGCCATGTTGCCCCTTAATCCCTAAGTATGGTGCAATTTTCCAGCAATTTTAAATTATGAGCAGATGTTAAATGAGCAATGAACTATTGAACTGCATAAACATGAATAAAGTTGAGAGTGGTAATCAAATAAAACTTATAACAAAATGCATTTACCACATGCTTGGTTGTATGCACAATCTGATCGCTTCTCAGCCTTTTGGCTAAGACCAAGTGTATGCATAATCTATATTGTATTGCTACATAATTGGATATAAATAGTAAGCAGAGATAAGAAAAGACTGCAATTAATCTTTTGAATGGACAATTGCATTGTTCTATCTTCTTAATTTTTTAATGCCTAAGTTCTTAGTTATTTCTCATCCTAGCTTACATTTAGCTGTGTTCAGCCAGACTGTGCTTGGAAAGATTTCATGAGGTGCAACACACACAACTTCACAGGAACATTTTGAAGGCACACTATCGATAATTGAATAAAGCAATCTATTCAAAAGCACCATGGGGATGGAAAGGCCTCTGAAAATCCAGGACCCTATAGAGACTAAGACTTAGGGAGGAGTTAGAACGGTTTCCAGCAGTGAACTATTTTCATCGAAAAAATAATACAAAAAGTAGTTCCCAGCTTTAAAGTAAATGTTGCTTTTTGCTTCAAGTAAGAGAGTTTTATCAACTGGGACTGCTGAGCTTAAGGTTAAGGAAAAAGTACAATGATGATCAGGCTAAGAGCAAGAAATTGAACTTAAAAAATGCTGGAGCAAAAACAGGAGGCACAGGCGAGGCGGGCTGAAGCAGGTTGAAGCGTTTGGAATCACGGTTGCTCTGGCTGGCCCAGGGTCTGCCAGTCACAGCCAAAATACAGGCTTTGCCTGTCTCACTCTTTATCCTCCTCAAGTTTACCACCTCAGGAAAACCCGATGACAGCTTAGAGGAAGACTACTGCCTACAGCTTTCTTCCTATTACTTTTGCTGGTTTTCAGCTACTGAAAGAAGATATTGTTTTCTGAGAAGAAAAATACTTTCTTACAGATTTTTTGCTGTGCTTTGAATAATTTACATACTTTTAAGCAAGTGACCTTGGTTTAAGGTAAAGTTTATCTGAAATGAACAGGAATCAGCAAAATAAATTATGATAGTATAATTGATAACTAACTCTTATGGACTTCATCAAGGGGAAAAGATTATTTTAGGAGATTTCGACTCTGGGAATCAAAAATGTCAAAAAGTTGAAATACATGCTAAAGATTAATGATGAGTATTTTAGCAAAATTATTTTTTTCATTATTATTATTTTTTTAATTGTTGGGGATTCATTGAGGGTACAAAGAATCAGGTTACACTGATGGCCTTTGTTAGGTAAAGTTCCATGGGCCATGCTTTTGTGTTTTTAATCTGCTCATGAGTCATGAAATAAATTTAATGGATCTCAACCAATGTTTAAATAGTAACTAGAAGGCTGGGCACAGGGGCTTACGCCTCTAATCCTAGCACCTTGGGAGGCCAAGCAGGGTGGATTGCCTGAGCTTAGGAGTTAGAAACCAGCCTGAGCAAGAGTGAGACATGTCTCTAAAAATAGCGAGGCATTATGGGGGTCATCTATAGTCTCAGCTACTCCAGAGACTGAGGCAAGAAGATCACTTGAGGCTAAGAGCCTGAGATTGCTGTGAGGTATGTTGCCACAGCACTCTACCACGGGCAAAAATGTGAGACTGTCTCAGTAGGCTGGGCGCGGTGGCCAGTAATCCTAGTATTCTGGGAGGTTAAGGTAGGTGGATCACCTAGAGCTCACAGGTTTGAGACCAGCCTGAGCAAGAGCAAGACCTCGTCTCTAAAAATACCGGGCTTTGTGGTGGGCTGGCTACTTGGTAGGCTAAGGCAAGAAAATCGCTTGATCCCAAGAATTGGAGGTTGTTGTGAGCTATGACACCATGGCACTCTGCTGAGAGTGACAAATTGAGAGACTCTGTCTCAAATTAAAAAAAATACAAATAAATAAATAGTAACTAGAACACAATAAAAATATAATAGAAACTACCAATGCATAGTTGATAGTAAGGATATTATAGTAAGAATATAGTAAGGATGAAATGTGTGTGCATCTGTATATATGTTTTGGCCTGCTGCTGTGGACTAAATGTTTATGCCCCCACCCACCCGA
The DNA here is from genome assembly GCA_963574355.1 of Loris lydekkerianus. NCBI lineage: Eukaryota > Metazoa > Chordata > Mammalia > Primates > Lorisidae > Loris > Loris lydekkerianus. The sequence goes on from CAUYPK010088983.1 coordinate 49,848, forward strand.
ATTCAGATGTTAAAGTTCTAATGAGGAGAGTGATGGTATGTGAAGGTGAGGCCTTTGGGAGATAATTAGTTGTAGATAAGATCCTGAGAATAGAGCCCCCATGATGGGATATGATAGTATATGATGGGATATAATGGTATTGATGTCCTTATAAAAAGAGAAAGAGACAGGGACCTCACTCCCTTTCCCTCTGGCTGCAGGCACAACAGGCCATGGGAAGATACCAGGAGGAAGGAGGGAGGACCCTTGCCAAGAACCTGCCTACTACCTTCAAATTCTAGTCTCCAGAACTGCAAGAAATCAGTTTGTAGTTTTAGTTACCAAGTCTATGACAATTTATTACAGCAGCAGAACTGACTAAAATGTTCTCTATACTAAGGTAACTTTTATTTGTGTCACAAATAAAAACTAACACAAATCTATACCTCTTCCCCCCAAAATTTTCAAAACACTTTGAAAATTATTTCCCCACTTCTCCATCCTCCAGTGCAAAAGGAAAGAGTCTAATAGTCTATCCAGTGCATAAAGAAAAGGAATGTACAGTGTTTGGGGCGATGAAGTCACAATAACCCATCACAACTTTACTTTTCAGTTTCACTTTATTCTCTTCATTTAAAAGTTGTCTCTTCCTGACTTGATTTCTATTTTTACATTCTTTGACATCCACGAGCACCACCACACTCAGTGAAACTCACACAAAGAGTAATCCTGTCCTACATCACACTTACAAATGCTAATTAGCTCAACTTTTTTAACAGCTTGCTTTCTTTTATTCTCTTAATTATGTAAAATTTGTGAATCTATTTTCACAGTTTTTCAGAATTAGGAATATATAACAACAGTGGATGAGTTCCTTCCACTCACTTTTCTTATTTTATCTAAATATATCTGCATCAAACACACACACACACACACACACACACACACGTATATACATCCAACCACAAAACAACAGGAAACCTTTGAAAAATTATTATTATCATCAGGCTTTAGGACCATCCCCCTCCTATTTGCTATTCACAGATAAATGGGCAAAATAGCATCATTCCATCTGGTTTATCCCACTGGGTTTCAAATATGCCATCTGGACCATTTTCCATAATTCTATTCATCTCTTCCAACAACTAATAAGATTGCAAAAGAAATCCTGAATATACCTGATACCATGAAAAGTATTTATTGAAGCATTATTCATTAAGGTCATGTTTGCATACAATTTTTTTTTCTCTGAATTAGGGTTATTTTGGGATATACTTAACCCCTGAATCCTTTGACTCCATGGAAGGAGAATCGCCACCATTCAACACCCATGACATGAAAGAGTAGACTGGCTCACGTTTCCATGTGGTAAAAGATTGACCAGCACTACTGCTATTAGAGTGTGGGAACGTCCTCTTTTTCTCCTTAGGCTAAAGAATTAATATGCACATCACCAAAATGCAGCCATATCTCTGTTTAAAATAATTTGTAACACAAAATTATTTTACAATAGCAATCAAAAGTAGAAATTTTCTGGTTTCCAATACGCAAAGAACAACAACTTTACAATCTAGGCACTATTCAGTTTGGTTAATGTTGCTGGATTTTTTTTTTTTTTTCTATCTTTTACTGTCCTAGGTTAATGATTAAAAGCTGTAGGGAAATTTAGTAGGCCTTTTGATAGGAGAGTTTTCTATCCAATTACTTACAGAACAACAAATATGTGCAAGGAATGTTCAATGTTAAAAGTCGGAGAGTATAGCTCACAGAGTCTTAAGTGATTCTGCATGACTCAAGATTGATGCAAGTAATAATATGGGTTAAGGGGCAGGTGGAGGTAGCCAGAGGGCAATGCATTTGTTTAATGGAGTGTCTTTCTCTTATATTACTGATGAAAGGGAAGGATGTTATATGCTTGTACACACTTAACTTTATATGTTTCTTTGTTTCCTTATTCACAGAATTACAGTTTCTTCAAAAATGTGCAATCACTAAAACCTTAGCATCCTTGTCAATGTGTAAGTCCTATTTTCATTTCTAGATGCCTAACTACTAATTCTTTTGAAGGACCAGTATAATAACAATGGATTATATGTGCAACTGAGATTCCTTAACCATTTCATGTCATGAGTTAAGATCTATCTACATAACTATTTAGTTCTATTGTGCTAAATATATATAAAGTGAATATTTTCAGTATTATTCATTTTTTACATGTATAATTCAAAGGTCATTACTACTCATGTCCTGAACATTTTTGTCTTCCCAAATGGAAACTCCATACTCATGATACAATAATTACCCATTTCTCCTCCCACAGCAGCTGGTATTTACCATACTACTATCTGTGGGGGGGAATTTGACTACCCTAGGTATATCACTTAAATGAAATCATGCAGTTTCTGTCCTTCTCTGACGGGCTTATTTCACTTAGCATAAAGTCTTCAAGGTTCAACCATATTGCAGAATGGTCAAAGTTTCCTTTTTTAAAGGCTGACGAATGTTCCCTTGGAGGTATAGGCCACATTTCACTTATCCATTCTTCTGCTGATGAACACTTGGGTTGCTTCCACATTTTGACTCTTTTGAAAAATATCACTAGGATCATGAGTGTGTAAATATCTGTTCATGCCCCTGCTTTAGATGTTTTGGAGGCTACACACCTAGAAATGGAATTGCTAAATCAAGCTGTAATTCCATTTTTAGTAGAATTAATCAACAAAGAGAACCTGTCCCTCAACAATTGCTTCTTTGTTCAATTATAGTATATGTGTATAATGACTTTAAATTCTTCACCTACATCCAACAACATGGAAAGAAAGCCTTCTTATTTACCAGAATCAATGGTTTACAGGTACTTTTGCTTTTAATCTTCTAGACCCTACTTATTTCCAGAGATACTTAGGTCATTATCCCCATCTGCCATCCTTTTCAGAAATGTTGTTTTGTACATTTTGTACATGCCTGATCCTATCATTACATTTTGCGTTTTATCCTGACATCCCCAATCTCCAAATTTTTTGTTTGAAATTGTATACTTTAAAATTTATTCTTTGAACTGTAAAGTTCTAAACATTTTGGCAAACGCAAAGTGTTATGTATTCAATATTCCAATATTTTATGTGATAGTTTCACTGCACTAAAATTTACACTTTGTTTCACCTGTCCTATGGTACTTCCCAGAGTAAGGAAGCCGCTGACCCCTTTAGTATCTCTGTGGTTTTGCCTTTTCCAGATATCATATAAGTGGCTATATTGCGTGTAGCCTTTTCAGACTATTTTCTTTCAATTACCAATATCCAGTTACAATGAAACATATCTGTTGTTCATTCATTTTTATATATTATCCCATTACCTGGAGGTATCACATTTGCTTCTCTATTCGCCTATTAAAGGATGTCTTGGTTGCCCCTAGTTCTTGGAAATTATGACTGGACCTTCTACCAACATCTGCGTGGAGGTTTTCATGTGCATATAAGTTTTCAAATCATGTAGGTACATATCTACAAAAGTCACAGGTAAATTATATAGAAATACTAACATTATAAAAAAACTACCACACTATCTTTCAAAATGGTTGTACCAGTTTATATTCTCACCAGCAATGGATGAGAGTTCATATTTAGATTTTTACTTTAACCAGCAATTGGGCAGTTCCAGAGACACCTGGATAAAGAAACAAAACCATATTCTGCATTTCAGGCATATATTAAACATCCTTCGTGATTTCTTCATATGACGTAAAGGTCAGTCATACTGCCATAGCAAGGACAAGGTTTTGGAGTGAGACCTTTGCTAATCACACCACTGACTGCAAACCTCCAGAGTGGCTGTGTGATCTCAGGGTAAGGATCATCCTCTCTGTGCTTGAATTCATCATCTGTGAAAGATTACCTGGTAATTCTTTTCTAAGAATTGTTGGCCAAAGTGATCATAAAAGTATTTTCCCCCCCTAAAACCTAAGGCTAATCTCTCTTGACTTTTACTATCACTCTGCATTTCACTGACTTTATTTTCCACAGTGAACTTTTCTCAAATCACTGCAATAATATTTTAACTACAAACCTAATTCTGCACTGGTAATTTTTGATGGATGGACTGAACTCTGACTTTAGCAGAGTAGACTGAAGAAATATTATGATGGTGAGTGTGTATGTGTGTTTTTAATACCACTAGTCTGGATAGGCTTTAGTAGAAACTCTTGCAGTTCTCCTGCCACATATTCTTTCTTTACAGAAAGAAACCTAACCGTCTATGCCCCCAGGAGGTGGGTGACACTTTCCAACCGAAGCTCCTCTTCATTTATTCTCTCTCTCAAACACACATATACACATATGCACATACACAAAGCCTCTTGCTTTATTTTCTTATAATTATTCTTTGTGTTTTGGGGTAATCTTGGACTCATTCAAAGAAATTAAGAACACCTGTTTGTCTTTCCCAAGCCAGGGTAGAGGTTTCTGAAGGAGGATCCGGTTATCTGATCTCCCGTCCTCTGCACTGTCTCCTTCTCTCTCTGAGAACAATTCCCCTATAATAGAAGCAACTACTTTTTTCTTTTCCCCCACACACCTGTGCCAGGCAAAGTTATCCTCAGAATTAGGAATCTCTATCCAGGACCTTGAGCTAGCTATCTTTGACTTACAGAAAATAAACAACTAAAATGTTGCCCTTTTATCTTTTATTCAATGAACTGTAATGAGCACCGAAAATGTGCCAGAAAAATGGTTGACACGTGTTACCGAAAAATACTTTCAATGTCATCATCATTGATTTCATGATTATAATATCATCTTCAATCCACAAATAATGTATTAAAATGTGACTCTTACAGGAATTGGACTACAGTCCTAGGAAAGGCTGGTCTTATCCTACACTAAAAGAACTTTACAGTCTATTGGAATAATAACAAAACTTTACACAGATTTACATTTAAAAATGCATTCAGTTACACTATGTATTTTGTTTTATGACAGCATCGTAAGCTCAAAATTGCTAAACATTTAACTTCTCTTGTCTTCCTGTCTTATAATAAAAATAATCTCTTGTTTTTTTTTCTCATCCAACTGTTTGTACCATTATTACTTAATCAACTATTACTGCAGAGGTACCACTTTCAGGGAGTACCTGCATGGGAAGGTTATTTGAGCTTTAAACATTCTACATTTCAATGTAACATTTAGTTATAGTGCATGGGAGAATGGTCATAGCAGACAGGTGCTCAGGAGTGAGAGCTGGGCTGGAGATTTGGGATTCATGACTTACATTGTTGATAAATGAGACCATGGATGAAATCACCTGGGACGAGAGGAAAATGAGATGAGAACAGGGGACAGAACCCTAAGGACTTACATCTGAAGAACAGATGGGGTTGATTAAAAAAGATACTTGCCCAGGAGACATGCAAGGCCAGCAGTGATGAATGACAGACTAAGAGGTTATGCGCCAGAAGGGAGCTTCTAATATAGCGGTTCTCAACCTGTGGGTCCCGGCCCTTTTTAACAATGAAAATACATTGCAGCATTAGGAAGGTTGAGAACCACTGCTCTAAGAGGGTGATCACACATGATTAAGATACTGGACAAAAATTTCAGAGTAGTTTCTGCAATTAGGGTATTAATGATGACCCACAACATGTAGGCTCAGGGAGCAGGAATTGACTTTGCATTTCAAGAGTGAATGTGGTCAGGAAGTGAAGACAGCTGGGTAGATGAAGACTATGTGATTGAAAGTGTCAAAAGTGTATTTTGTTTTGTTTTGTTTCCTGTTTTTGTATCTACCCTTTGAAGACCAGATCTTGGCCCTGTCTTTTTAAACCTCCCTTCTTCCCCACCTTCTCCATCTTCTCCTCCTTCCCCCTCTCTTCTGTATTGAGTGCCCTGAGACTCCTCACCACTCTTCTTCAGATGAAGGAATGCTTTAAGGAGAATTTGGCTGAGAGACAAAGTTTGAAATTATGCAGTCTCTTTAAAAGTGCTGCTTTACTTCTGTGACACTGGCCTCAAGGTGTCTGCTTCCCATGTTTGGTCCTCTGGTAGTCAGCTGGAACTGCATTTTGGTAAATGCCCCTGCTCTCTGGGGATCCTGAATGCTGGCATTGTCAACTCGTCCCACTGGCCTCTCTCTAAAGTGATGCAAGAAAGAAATATATGATCTTCTATGGAAAATTTTCTTTAAAATCAGAAAGATCTACTAAGCGAAAAGTTCTTCATCAAAACATTTATAGCACACATTTCCTGGTGTCAAATTCCGACACAGTCAAACAACCTAGGGAGAATTATACCTTTCCGCTAGGAAAACAGCATAATAATTTATTCCAAAACTATTCTCTCTGTATTTAAAATAGTATTTGGAATATGTTCTAGAGCATGAGTAAAGTGATTATTTCACCCTTCTCTGCATATTTGATGTAATGTTCTGAATCACTCCGGACTTAATTCTCTACACACAACAGTGCCTAATACTGAAGAAAAATTCATGAAATATTAGGTAGTTTTGGTGATAGGCAGAGTTTATCCCTTTTTTGAAATGGGAAATGCCCTTCTACCTCCCTTTGCAACTAAGATGCGGACACAAAACCTAAATTTTTACATCAGAAACGTCCGCTGTGGTTTTTGAGTTGAAATACACTGACAGAAGGACATTATAGAAATATGAGCAGCAGAGAATGAGTTCTTATGGTCACCAGTGGCTGTGGAGCAGACGTGCTGATTTCTGGGGCAGCATGTTTACGATCAGTCTATGATGTTCAAAGAAGCCCTGTCTCTTGATGTGGCAGGAGCCTGCTATTTTTCTGTGGTTTGATTTCGGTTATAGTCCCAATTGTAGCCTAGCATCTTTTTTCCCACTCTTTGTCTGTATTTGGTTCTCAGGGCTCCCAGTATTTTTGATCTACCTATACATATTTTTAAAATGACTCTCTGCTTAAATCAGTCAGAGTCAGACTATTTAGCCTATAGCTAAGAACCCTGATAGATACGATTGCTGTACACATCAAAATTCAGATGTAGTCACCAGGGATCTTATCACATTCAATGCTGACTATGTATGATTATGCTTTAACAATTCAAGTATGGTCTATCTCTGTGAAAATAATCTGTTTGTTCTTCCAATCTGGTAATTAAGTGAGATACTAAAGCTTAATTACTTGAGGCATAAACTTGGTGACTGAGACCATCGAAGGTCATGTTCTGATTTCCACCCATGGAGATGACTTTCCCAGTTTAATACATAAAACTCCAACTCCACAGGCCACATTCTAAATGATTTCTAGTAATAGATAGTTGATTTTTTCAAAACCTACTCATTAATGTCTCAAGTAATGGTTTTAGTGTCTGAATTTCGAGGATCTTGAATGGTGGGAACCTAATATCACCCATTTGTTTATTTTTGCAACTCTGTGACAATATTCCTTCCTGATGCATCATGGTCCCACTTCAATCCCTTTACTCCCAAAGCAGAAATTTGCAAGTGAATTAGATATTCCACTAAAAAGGTGTGCCATATTTTTTTCCTAGTATAAGTCAGAAGTCTGAGCTTCTCTGTAATTCTTTAAATGGAAGGATATGTTTCAAAGTTTAGTTCAAAATAAACCATCATATTGGAATGATCATATAGAACATATGTCTTAATCTACTAAGATATACTCAGATTCAGAAGAATGTTCTGTTGATGGATTTATCGTAAAGGATAAATCATAAAAATGTTAAGGAATCCTATAATTCAAAAGTCTATATTGATACTTCAATAATATTTTTAAATAAAGAAAATTTTTATATTTCTGCAGGAAGAAGAGAAATATATTCTACTTTCTAGATGCAAATAAAATTGTCTTGTTTTCTTGAATTAGAAGTAATCTTACCTGAGAAAATGACATACATGCAAATTTGCTACCATAAAGAGGAATTATATGATGACGATAATCCCCAACTTGTGTGTTGATTTCTTTGGAAATCTGACTTAGGTTATTCAACAACCTATGGATAAAATTTTGACTTAGGTTATTCAACAACCTATGTATACAATTGAAAAAGTTATCTTCCAGTGTCCAGCTGAGTTTACAAAGAATGTCATATTTTACCAATATTGTTTAATGGCCAAGAAAAACACTTCATAAAATGCAGTATTAATATTATGATAAAACTCACATAGCGATAATACATAATCTGGAGATTTGAATCATCAGAGTATGCATTAAACCAAGCTTGTTTTTAATTTTTAGGAAAATCTTGTTCCTATTAATGGATGCTCTTTTTATTTTGATCCTCCTCAACTTTTAAAGGGGTGAGGGAAGTCTACCTTGAGCTCAACTGATTGTTCAAATATACATTTCCATTAATTTCTAGAACAAAATAAGTTCTTTTTTCTAGTATATGACAGAAATTCTATTCTTTACTATTTAACATTCATTAAAACAAGCCAGAAAAGTTTAGAGTAGTGAAACTACCCTGTATTACACCAAAATGGTAGCTATATGTCATCATAAATTGGTGCAAATACAAAAGGATTTACATCAAAAATAAACCTTAATCTGAACTATGAATTTTGGTGATAACGATATGCCAATGTAGGTTCATCAATTATAACAATGTGCTATGGTGGGGGAAGCTGATAATAGGGAAGGCTTTGTGTAGATGGGGGAAAGATGTATAAGGAAAATTTGTACTTCCCAATTAATTTTTCCGTGAACCAAAAACTGTTCTAAAAAACAAAGTCTACTAAATAAAATAAAAACTTAAATGAAATACATAATTTCTATGGAATTGTGCTCAAAAGAAATCTAAACATTCTATTAAATTATCAGTTGATGTATAGTAATAATTTTTAGCTCCATTTCAAAAGCCCTGGAGCACTCCATCCACCTAGGATTTAACTTATTTCACACATATACTTTATGGCAAAGGTCATAGTCTAGCCTTCTAAAAAATGAAATATTTTGAAATTCATATTGAATTTATTATACTTACAAGGCTAAGATATTTTCCTTAATTCCTCTTTGTTTGATATTTTATAATTCCTCTTTACTCACAGGGAGAGTTTATTTCATATATCTCAGCTAGGGATAATTGTACCCATGTGAAAGGAGTTTGTTTTTATCTTGAGAACACTGAGGCACAACAAGTAAGTTTCTGTATTTACATTGATTTTTAACAAACTCAGTGACAAATTTATGGATAAAATCTATCAAATATACAGTGACTTTTGGCCATACTCTATGTGTTAATCATTAATTTTGTGTACTCTGGTTTGTTTGCTTTTGCTTTTTCAGACTTTATCTCTAACATGCTCCATTTCTCAACAACAACAAAAATAAATAAAATATGACTATCATTAGTATTTCTGAAAGTTGTCTGACATCTGGTTTTTGGCACAAAAATACAACTTCATTAAAATAATATAAAAACTTACATTCCACATGAAGTCTTGGGTGTGTTCATTTCATATGATAACTTTTGAAGCTTTCTGTTTCTTTTCTTATTTTTGTCTTCAACAAATCCAGTTAGGAAACTAAAAAGACACACCAAAGGGAGCTCCTGTTCACAGACAGGTAAAAGATATGCAAATTGTGTTGAACTTTGTTTGCATCCATCAATCTTTCCTCAATGAAGTTAACCAGGAATTTTATAAAGCTATGCAATAGTAATTGGTAAAGCTACAGTAGTAATATTTCTCCTAGGAATGGTCTGTTGAAAGCAACCACTTCAACATCATGGAGAGCAGAAATTTAACTTTATCATTTCCAAACATATTTCAGAGCAATAGGTTTCTGTGGCATCCATGGAGTCACCAAATTAACAAGCAGAACTCACAGGTCCTTATACAGTTAAATAATTTTATTAGGAAACACTTTTCTTAGTGCATCAGGCTCAAAATAACTATCCAGTTGGAAAAAAATATTTTCCAAAGTTAAAAAATTATCTGCTTAATAGTCAGAGTGCCTAGCAGATCCCCAGGGACAATTAGACAGAATCACACTATGGAAACTGGTAGACACATCAAGCCGATAATTTCTAATACATTTTAAGCAGAGACTCTCCACTTTTGCCCTGTAATTATTTCTCACACAATATGATCCATCCCAGGGCAGAATTTTTGAATATAAACATAGCTTTCAGTGGGAACCGCTAATGAAGGAGCAATGCTTAGCACTATCTAGCACAAGGACATGCATAAATCATAATCTCAAAATGCAAAAGCAGAAAGAATTTCTCTGTTATTCAGGAGTTACAGTGGTGGATACATCAGTATCCCCCCAAACTAACGACATAAAGTAGACTTTTTTCCTAGCTAAAACTTTTTGATAAAAGCAATATGAATAACTTTATTACTTTAAAGTTTCCTCGAGATATATTCTAATTAACTGTATTATTTTGGGAAACATGGTAATAGTATTTTTATCAAACAAAGCCAGTATTGTAATCAAACCAAATTTTCCAACAAATCAGTTTATGCACTGAATATTTTTTAATAAATCAGTTTATGTTTTATAGTAATAATTGTTCTCCTCTCTGACTTTCTTATGATTCTTCCACAAGACAAAATCCGTAGATAGATTTCACAGAGTTTAGATCTACCATAATATTTTAAAAGTTCACCAGATAATTCTGAACTGAGAGAACCTGTTCTAAAAATTTTGCAAGCATAATTCCAAAAGCATTTTTTTAAATTTTATTTTTGTATTAATGTTTCATGTACTTTAGTCTTTTCCTTTACAGAAAGGTTGGTGAGGCAAAACATGGGCTGCATCCGTTTGTCCTCTCTAGTCAGAAATGTGCAGAGCTGCTGGTTTTTTATTTCCCACAAGAGGTGATGAGGTAAGTGACATTGACAACATTTAAAGCTATCTTTTGTTTTATTGCTAAGTTCAGTTATTCCAGTCAGAAGGGAGAGTAAATTAATTGTGGACTTTGTTTGAGTTGTGTAGATCTAGTCATTAAGCTGGAGCCCATTTTCTATTGGTAGAGGACCTGCCCCCAGATCATCTACTAGTAGCTCTGTGGAGGAAAACAAAGCAACGCAAAACAAACTCAAAACGATGAAACTTTCTGTCAAGTTCATTCCACAAGAATGGCGCCCCTTTGACAAAATAAAAAGCTTGCAATAGAGAGTTTGATTTGTGTCTTTAAAGCACAATAAAGGAAGCCATTCCTGTATATAGTGTGTCCATGAAGTTCGCGTGTGATTTAACATTGCATATGAACTTTATGGACATCCTGTAATAGGCATTCTTATATATATAGTTATAATTTAGTAATAGTATATAGTTATAAGTTAATAAACTGTAATTATAATCCATAGTTATAATTTAAAAACTAATCAGAGTCAGTGAGAAAAATATTATTTTGGAAATATGGGATATATGCACATATTTTAACAATATTTTCAAAGGCATCTGAAAACTTGTTATGTACTGAGCACGGTAATGGACCTAGTGAGGAATAGAAACATGAAAAAAATCCTAATTCTGCATTCCTTTCTGGAACTAATCTTATCATACAAAGAATGTGTCTTCCTATAGTTTGGCTAAGCCTCTTAATCCATTGAACAATGAAGTAAGGAAGATTACCTTACCTACTCCATTTCATTGAATGATGAAATATTTGCAAAACTGTGTTTGGATTTGTTTGCCATGAGGAAGAATTGTTTTTCCTAAGCACATCTGGCTTTCTATGTGCCCCTTTACTCTTCTTGCCTCTGGATGTACAATACACTGTTCTGTCTGTAAATTTATTAAAAAATAACTAAAGCAAGAATAACATGGGCAGCTTTCTCCTGTTCTTCTTGGGAGGGCTTCTAGGTATCATGTGCTTGGGTTTGCAATTCTGCTCTGTTGCTTCCTGGTTTAAATCTTAACTGGTCAACCCTGTTACCTGCCCATAACCTGATGAGTTAAATTCTAGATTCTACAGAACATCAAACTGCCAAATCATCCCTCACACCAAGTCATTTCCTCAATTAACCTCTATTAGAAATAAAAATTAAGTTTTGACTTTCACCTTTAACTTTCATTTTTAAAATTTCTTAGAAGAGTGCTAATTATATGAGGTCACTTAAGAGACACCAATAAAACACACGTAAATTTTTTTCCATACAGTTTCTTATGGAATGTAAGTTCTTGATTGCTCTATTTTAAACATAATTAATGCAAATCCATCTCTACAGGAGTCATTTATAATTTAAGCATAAAAACAATGAGCAGAGGTACTTAAGAGAAAAATCTTGAACTCTGCTGTGCTTTGTCAAGTCATCCGCGCTGGTCACTGGGCTCATGTTGGCCGACCAGACCAGTATCTTGGTTTTGATGCATTCAAAATATCCAATATGCCTAAATATATTTAGTTTCCCTCATGACCATCACATCACATCACATCATTTCTTCTAATGACTTTTGACTTTGTTTATTTTGAGATTACAAGTTCAGAAATGATGTTAAGAGTATCCTATTTACTTGCTTTATTTTCTAGTAGAAAGAAAGGACTGGAGACAGCTAACCAGAGACAGAGGCAAGATTATAATTTGATTTTGAAAAAAAAATCAAACTCTTCAGATATTAAATCAGTTATACAAAGAAGACTGTTATAATTGTTTAAACGTGATTAAGGCTTACATTTGTTGAATTCTATACTTAATATTTTATATACATTATCTTATTTCCTATCACAACAGCTCTACCAGGTATATGTAGTATTATACTTATTTTCTAAATAGCACAAATAAGAATTTTGAAAGATTAGGTAACTTGTCTAACTTGTCTAACTTCAGGGTGGGAAATTGAGGCAGTTAGGATGAAACCAGTCTTGACTAATGTAACACTTATACTTTACTCCACTGTGAAGCTATTATTTTCCTTAACGTGTAAATGATTATCAGTTTTCATTTTAGATGTACATTTATGTTTTAAAATTCCAAGTTCTTTGTTGCGTCTTATACTTGTGGGTAGAATATAATTTAAAATTTTATTATAAACAAAGGGTATGCTAAAAATAAACATTCAAACACACATGTTCGACGGTTATCCTTTTGCTTGTAACACATAAATATATACCAAGAATCTCACACAAGAAAGAGAACTTAATTTCAATAATCAAATTGAAATTTTAATGATCACAACTTTGCATCATGCCTTTCAAGTATTTGCGCAAAATGCTTGACAACATAGTATCTATTTTAGAGATATTTAAAGACAGCTATAGATTTATTGCACATGATATAAACAAATATGCACCAAAGAAAACTTAATAGCTGTTAACTCATAATGTAATTTTATTGTTTTAGGCATTTTGTAAATATACATTTGTAGTATAAAGTTGACTTATAAATTTAGTTCAAAGAGTTAGATGATATTTTTCTTCAGATCAAATACATTTTACAGATAAGAAAATTCAGAGAAATAAATATTACCTAAGCTATCCAAGTTCACAAAGGCAGAAAAGTGGATCTGAATCTAAGCAATTGGGTTTCAGAGTCCATGCCGTGGACCATTACTGTTTACCGCCTCGTGGCTCTGGGTCTTGCTACACTTAAATAAAGCACTGAAATTCCTTGAAAAGGTCTTCATTGCCTAATAGAACCAATTAAAACTATTGCTTAAAACTCCACAGTTGCAAAATACAAACTCACCTTTAACTTTCTTAGTTTGGGGCATTATTTGTTGTGTTTTTTTAATCACATATATAAAAAAATTTAAAAATAAAACATTAGTTTGTTCTAGATCAGCACTGTCCCGTAGAACTTTCTGCAATGATGGAAGCCTGGATCCATTTTGTCCAATGGAGTTGCCACACATAATTATTGAGGACTTAAAAATATGGTTGGTGTGTTTAAAAAATTGATTTTGAAAATTTTATATAAATTTTATATATTTTATTTAAAATAAAATAGCTATGATATTGGATAGCTCAGTGTTAGAGAATGTCCTTAGGCCATAGCCTTTGGTCTTTTATCACTGTGACTAGAGTAAGCAAAACATGATACATCACAATTCCATCCACATATGAAAGTGAATGTTTCTGTGTGTATATATAACCAAAATAATATTTTTACAAAATAATGCTTTCTAACAAACATTCACTCTGATATTAGCTTTTCTATTCTATTGTTTAGTGAAAATTTTTACTCTTTTGACTCACAAAATTTACTTTATGAAGTAGTAACAGTCGGAGATCTGCTGCGTGACAAATCTAGCAAAGGATCAGAATGTGTGAAAGTGTTACTTCTACTCTCTTGCATTATAAAGAGAATTGAATGCCACTACCAAGCGCAGGCACAAACTGTACTGAATTTCTGCTGGGGCTAAGGAAAAAATAGGGCTTTGAAACTTGGAAAAATAAATAAACTCAGTAGTGGACTTATTTTCTGTTTTCAGGAAGAGTTGTTGCTGATGCTTAAAGTATTCGAGACAACTGAAAACATAAGGAGGTATGTGGGGGAAAGCAGGGATAGAATCTTTTTTACAAGTCAGAAGTGTGAAAAGTGTACTCATGTTTATCTGCACTTGGGACACATCACAATTCTTCCGAGAAAGAAGACAAAGACAAGGCTCCAAGGTGGAAGAAAATCTGGGAAAGAAGACTGAGGCAGGGAAAAAAGTCAAGTCAATCATTTCTTTTGGGGGTTTTGGAAGAACGTGGTCCATGTCTCAAAATACTCATAGGCGTACACACATACACACATGCACTCCTACTTAGGGTCTGAATAATCTGGTTTCAAAATAGTGATGGGGCATATAAAAAGTTTCAGTCACCATTAGTATGCAACAATTCATGTTTACTGATGATGTCTGCTAATTAAGGTTTGTTCTAAAACAGCCTATAAAAGTATTTACAAGTAGAATGTGTCAGCCTTCCTTGCAATATCTCACATTTGGGAGAGCTGTAGACCTCTGTTTTCAATCTGAGAACTGAGGTCCAGCTTTTGAATAGTCCTAATTATATTATAATAATTTGTCTTGAGGTACAAACAAAAATACATGCAAAATATCATTGAAACAATTTTCTAAGTTCTACCTTTGTTACAAGGAGTTCCTTTGTATATATATTTTTTTTAGTTTTCTACACACGCACAAATTCACGTACATATGCTTAATTTAGGCTTACTATTACATGGGTATACAATCTAATCCTCTTTTTTTTTTTTGCAGTTTTTGGCCGGGGCTGAGTTTGAATCCACCACCTCCAGCATATGGGGCCAGCTCCCTACTGCTTTGAACTAATCTAAAAATGGAGTACATAAATTTAAACTAAATTATACAATATTTTTTTAAATTGATGTTAATACTTTTCACTTTTCCCTTTCCTTGTCTTTTAGATTATCAATACACTTACACTCTATTTTTTGCTTATTTATCTTCTTTGTTCTACTGAAATATTACCTATGTTGCTAAAGACTTATTCTGAATTGGCCTTCACTTGGATTGCCTGAACTCCATCCTAATTTCTAAACTGTTTTTGGAAAGTTTTTGTACATTTATTTTACAGTATCCAATAGAGAAAATCAGTAAATTTATGTCACGTGTGGATGTTTTTAATCAGACAAATTCTGATTTATCTGATTTAATCAGATAAAATGAATTGGCTCCTATTAAACTGCATTCATTTTTTAATGAATATGTTATAATCTTTAAAAATGCATATTGCCTTTTCTCTCTTATTAAACTACCACAAGCCTATGGAAAACAATGCAGGGAAAATATAGAGGAAAGAGGAGATACAATGAATTAGAGTCTTATACATTAGGGTCATAGATTAGGGACTTGCACATTTACAAATTGTCTCCTTGTTTCCAATTTTAGTGTATGTGGTATAAAGTGAACATTACATTATTGCTCATAAAGTTTATAATCTTTGCACTTTCAAAGCCAAAGCACCTCTGATGCTAATTTTCTCTGATGCCAAGTGTTTTTAATAAATACACAAAGGTTGCTTTGTTTATTGAGATAATTTTTTTAGAAAGAGGAGAACAGGAATAGTGATATCTGCTTATTTTACTATCTCTTACCAAATATATTTTGATTTCACTTATTGTAAATATTTTATGAAAATTTACTTGTAACATAGAGTAGTGTTTGCATATTTATATGTGTATAGTGTATATATACACATTATGTTATATATGTATATGTACAGTATCTTATGTCACTATAAATAGTATATTTTATATACGTGTATGTATGTTGTTATTGTTGAAATAGGAAACCTAGAGTTTAATATTTTTGTTGAATAAAAATGTGATTCTTCTATATTTTGTAGGAACTCTGACTAAACTCATACAGAGCATTTCAAGAAGTAGGAATCTCACTATCATAAGACTGGTCTCTTTACTTATGATATGTTGTAAGTATTGCAAAGCATTGTCTAATACTGAGCCAAACTTTTTTTTGGTTGTAACTTTCTCGTGGTAATACTAATTATACTGAAAACACTGTCATGAAATGAAATAACTACCCTTAAAAGTGATCCATATTTAGCCATAGCTATCAAAAATTAGAAGAACTTTATGATTTTCTAATAAAATCACAATATATTGCATTAATGGCATAAATTACTGTATAAAATAAAGTAACTATAAAAAATAAAATGAAGTAACAACTATCTATGATCCCATAGCTCAGAGGGGAAAATATTAATATTCCTGTATAATATGTCAGAATTTTAATACATATATTATCCACATCTTAAAAAATTATTTATAATCTATGTATCATTTTATTCCTATTTTTTCAGATAGAAAATGATATATTACTACTAGAAAAAAATATATATAATCAAAGTTTTATTAAATGCATAATACCCTATTATTGAAAGGTATTATATTTGATCAATTATTGATTAAGGGACATACATAATTATCTACATTTACCTAAAGAAAACCATTCTATGAACAAATTTACATCCTTGTAAATATCATTTTATGTACATTACTTTAAAACTTTGTAATTTTCTTAGAAATTATTTTTGTAACAGCATTTGTTAGATCAAAGTTTATATATTTTAAACAATTTTCATACATCTTACTATATTGTGTTTGTATACTTTGGTATCATTGTAGAATTAACAAAGCAATGAATAATTTCTCCCAGGACCTGGGAAAATAAAGCAAAAAGAAGATAAGAAAGCCTGGAATTTGTTTTGCTTTCCTTTAAGGTAATTACCAAATTTCGTAGCACATCAAAATCACCTGAAAGTTTGTTACAATACAAACTCTTGGCCCCATACCCAGAATTTCTAACTCAGTAGGTCTTGGTGGGGCTTAAGAATTTGCATTTCTAGTTAAGTTCCATGATAATGTTGCTACTACTTATCTGAGGAATACATTTCTAGACACATTTCTAGAAATACTGTTGTAGACACGCTGCAGGTTCATAGAGGCAGTTCTATAATAATTATAGGAGAGGCTTTTGAGAACAGGGAGCTAAGCAGAACTTTGGACACATTTATGGTTAGGATAATAATAAAATTGGAGTCCATTCTTATGTTGTCTTACTGGATTTTATATAATTTAAACAAAAAGTGTTATTTTTTAATGTTAATTTTTATGACCCCAACCAGTGTAGTAATTATGCAGGAGAATGTTCTTATTTTAGGCAACATTCAATAAAGTATTTAAGAATAAATGGTGACCTGTCTGCCAGATACCTCTCAAATGGTTGAGAGAAGAGAGTGGAGAAATAACGCAGGAAAATATTATAAGATGGTAAATCTAGAAATATTACCAATGTTCATTGCAATTACAATACTCTTCTGTGCATTTAAATTTCAAAATTCTTGACTAAGACACAGTATTTGAAGGTGACTAGCGTTCTATATAAAAATATTTTTATTAAGAGTATTTCTCAATAAGAAATAATGCTCAAGAATGAAAGAAAATGTATCCAATGTACTCAGTCCTACTATGTAACTAATTTATGGCTTTCATATGAAAGCTATAACCCAGTTATAACCTAAGAATATGGGGAAGGGGGAGAGGGAGGGGAGAAGGATGGATGGAGGGAGGGTGATAGGTGGGATTACACTTGGAGCTCTTTTTCTGTTGCCCAGCATCTTGTAGGTGTGAAGAAGATTCCATTTAGCACAATGAGGTCTGTCATAATTAAAAAACAACTTTGGAGAGTTGAAAAGAGTTTATTTAAAGCAGTTGTCATTAGTTTTATTTTGGCCACTTGAAAATCATTGTAAATAAAGCTCCTTATGCACAGTTTGTCTCTGGGCCTTATTTTTATATCCACCGCCTTTTCTGGTGTGTGAGGGTCTGTACATCATTCCGTGTCTCAGGGTGATGCCCCAGGGGGATAAGGTGTCCCAGCTCCCTCCCCTCCCTCCCCTCACCTGGCAAAGGCAGCAACAGGAAATCTGATGGATGAATATTTGCTGAAACATTCAACAGAGCTTTTATGTCTTTCAAGTGCCCTTTAGGGGATAATGGGTCTAACAAGTCCTAAAGGAATTATTTTTAAGGGAGGGACATTTGCGGAGAATCAAGGAGGTTCTATGACAGGGGAAGAAATTAGTTTGGAGAAAAGGCTGGTGGAAGCCTTCTGTGTTTTTTGTTTGTTTGTTTGTGTTTGCCTAGGGCTTGGCTTGAACCCACCACCTCCAAAATATGGGGCAGGCACCCTACTCCTTTGAGCCACAGGCGCCGCCTCACTTTCTGTGTTTTGAGGGGACCCTAAGCTTACCAGGAGCAGTTCTTCAGATGGGGTTGTTTATCGAACTGCCCAGGGAATGTGGGAGAAAGGGGGGTTAGAGTCCAGGTAGCTAAAGCCCAGTGGCATAAATCTAAAGTACCTCTGGGCTGGTCACAGGATGTGCAGGGTCCTGTTTTCAGCTTGCCTTTGCATCTGTCCCAGGAGCAACGTCTCAGATACCTGCAAGCAATTGTGGTATTTGGTTGGGTCAGCTGGTGTGAGGCTCTTCTGGCCCAGCCTTTCCACGGGCAACTGCCGGCTTTTATTTCTCTGCTCTGCAGCAGCAGGTCAGCTTTAACATCTCAAGGGTGGTTTTGCAGAGTGCGAATTCTAACTTGATAAGCATGTGCGTTTTTCACGAAGCCTTGGTACTTGCGTATTAACATGGTTATTTTATAAATTGGGCTCATGTTTCCATTGTTTTCTCCCTGTGCTGTCTTGCCCTGGTGCATGCTTAAATCGTTTTTATAAAGTTTATTGCCCCCTGCTGCTCTGTATCTTTGCGTGCTATGTGGTGTTCTTTACGTCCTGCTGGGGTGCAGTTTAATGAATTATTTTTCAATGAGAATGATATGATTTTTACTGCCTGCCCACAGAGATAGTGATTTTAACGTGGTATTTGCTTTATTCTGTATGCTTTCACATTTCTTAGCCCCAACATATCATCGTTCTCAGCGTCAGCTTGTCACAGGCCCTGGCCACCCGAGCCCGATGCCGCACATGGGATATATCTTTTACTGCATGTTTAATTCTTGGTCTCTTGTAATCTTTTCCCTGGATCTCCATCTTCAATTCCGTTTCAGACAGTTTGGCTTTTCTGCCAACATCTGTACATTTGCTTTGCATTGAAATTCCACAAATAACATCTTTGCTGCTGGTGGTCTCTTGTTCAGTAATTGAATCCACACATCCCTAGGATGCATTTTGCGGGGGTGATTTAGCAACTTTAGTTTTTTGTCCAACGAGGGCTCATTTGAAACTCTATAGAAATGAGTCAGGGTTCATTTGTGGGCACTTTAACTGCCTGCTCTTTTCTTTTTCTTCTCATCAACCCCAACTCCACACCATAACTCTTTTTCCTTAATCTGGCGGAACCGTAGAGACTTTCATTTCTATTTCAGGCAATGTAGTTGGTGTTTAAGTACCACTGCTGCTACTGGGTCCCACTCTTTTCCGTCCATCACCATCACTCCTCTGCCCTTCTGCCCCCTTATTTCATGTCCCTCCAGTATTAGAATTATGTTAATTAAGGTAGGTGCTCGTGATGGGATGTTTGAAACTTGGAATGCTTCTGGAACACTGTTCGGTGAAAAATTTAAAATACCCCAATAATAATGAGGACAACTTGATATTTGCTATGCAAGGTCTCGTTTACATTTTAAAAAACAAAATCTACCAGGTACATCAGTTAAAATGTATTTAGCGGCAAATAGCCTATTTTGCAACCTATAGTTTTATAAGGAACAGCATGATTTAGTTATCTGTGTAAGGGAAGTTCATGGGGGATGAAGTGGCTCAACACGGTCACCTAAGACCCATATGCTGTTCTTCTGCTCTGCTGTCCTCCACACATGGCCTTTTCCACTCAAAACTTGACACTTCACGGTGGAAAAATGGTTGTTGCATCTCTAAGCATCAGTTCCTTACACAACAGCTTTTGAGGAAATAGGAAGAAGAGTGAATTATCTCCTGGATCTTTCACAATTCCCTTTCTGCTTCTTTATTGGGCAGGACTGGGTCACGTGCCCATCTGTAGAGTGATCGCGGATGCTGGAGAATGAAATGAGCATGAACGGCTTAAAGCCGATTGTTACTCATTTCCCAGGAATGGGCACATGACCTGTCTGACAAAATCAAGGTTTCCTTTGCAAAGTAGAGTGGATGGAGTAGCACAGCCAGTTCCTTTTGGGTGGACAACGTAGATGTTTACCTCAGCAGGAATTGGAAGATACTGAGTAAAGAGTGTTACACACAAGGCCTGTGCACATTGCAGTGTGATTCTCGACCTTGATGTAGGTTGGTAGTACAGAATTTACTTCTTCACTTGAAAGTTAAATTTCATGTGTAGAAATTAATCTGTGTTCTTATGGAATACATTCCATTTATTTCACCACTAGGGAAATTTCTTTTTCAGCACAGCCGTATCTGTATTTTGGTACATTGAGCATGAATGATAACAGCTGTGGAATAAGCAGTGCTGTGTCTCTAGTTGGGTTCCAATTGCTGCAATCCCAATCCAGAAGCCTGTAATCCCGTGAAGGCAGGAGCCATGTCTCTCTTTGTTCCTAATCGCCAGTGCCAGCTGAGTCTCTGTACATAGTGGGCGATCAGTCCATACTTAGTGAATAAACGAACCTCAAGCAGGTGGACTGACATTCCGGACCTTTATTTTTAACTTTTATTTTTCACTCATAAAATGAAATTCTTTATGCTAGAGTGGGGATTTAATATTTGAATCAAATAACAACACAGTTTTGTCAGCTTATGTCTCCCTTTATAATTAAGAGAATTTAGTCACATAGAGTTTCATCGGAAGCTTTTCGGAGTCAATAGACAGCTGTTTTTCTCTTTCCTAGACGTGCTTAGGGCCAGCCGATCTCACAGTTAAGGGCATTATGAAACATCAGAAGGCGAGAGGGTAGTCACAGCCTTCATGAAGTTCTTGTGTGTGACACTATGGAGTCAGATGTCTCCCTGTCTCCCACTCCTCCCCAGCATGCATGTTAAACGGGAGTGGGTCAGAACAGTGAAAGGCAAAGGTCACCAGCAGTCAGTGGAGAGAACCCGCTTGTCACCTCTGAAGCGCCTCCTCTTCCCTTTCCTTCTCACGTGGTCGGCTGTTACAGCGAAGGGACTCGTGATCGGGGATGGATGAGGCTAAGACCGTATTCTAGAATACTTACATTTTCCCTAAAGGAACATAAGGAATAACGAATTTACTCTGGAAGTAAAATAACATCAAACTAAAATACACATAAACTTTATTTGCACCTCTGCAAACCTTTCTTCTAAGCTTAGCTTTTTCAGATGAAATTCATCCTAAAAGGTACGGACCAAATGAGAGAGGCAAGGGGGTGGACATCTGGTCTCAAGGGCATAAGCAACAAATTGCCATTTGTACGGATGCCGTCTAAACATGAATCCAGAATGTCCTGAATATTATGAAAGCTTTTTATTGTAACCCTAGACAAAACTTTATTATGCCATTAAGAATTCAGGAGTCTTTAGTTCAATTGTAGTTGACAGGAAAATAAAGTCAATTCCGCTTAAAGCTAAAAGGTATGCAAGGTCAAGAGATCCTTACACGTATTTTTTACTTTAGAGTGCATTTATAGCTCGTGAAAGGAAGTAGACTGATATTCGTGAAGTTAACTTCTTTCTCTGGTGTTCACAGAATCCGGGTTAGCCAGGTGGAAGGATATGGAATTAAGCTTTTCTTACTCTCCCTGGAGCAGATGAGCTGGTGTAACTAGCCTAAGGATAAATGTGCAGTTCAAGAGACAAGCTGCCCTCTGCTGAGACCACTGATTTCCAGCCCTGCTTTTTCACATCTCAGCTGAGTACTTCAGTGAAAGTGTCTTGAAGGATGCTGTTTCTTAGAATTTTATTTCATTCTTCACTAGTCTCTCTGAGTTGCTTGAAATTCATCATCATCACACATCCGTGGAAAGACTATGGACTACATAGAAATGATGATTCAGGGTTAGGGTAGTTTCAGTGGTGATCTTTGCATTCAAGGGAATTAGGATCTATTAGAGAGATTTTATAAATACATATGTTCAATTTTCAGTTGAGAAAGCCGGTATATTTCTTCCTAGGAAAACTTTACTTGAGCCTCTGCAAATCTGCTGTAAATGGAGCTTAGGTTTCTAGGTGAGTCCACAGAGACCGTACACCCATGATGGAACCTGGGGGTCAAAGTGAGTATCCTTTTGGGAGCAGCGTGCCTTGTGGCAGGAGGAAGTGTTTCACCCCACTTGGCACAAGCACAGTGTGAGGCAACCTACAGAATAGGTCAGGATTGTTCCAAATACCTTTGCATCAAGTCTGCTGATGCCTCCTTCCACCTGCCAGGAATGTTTCCTCCGGACTACAAGTACCCAGTTGTCCTAAGGTTATTCTACATCCACCATCCTGAGTCCACCACTGGAGTAAGTGAGGTAAGATAACTTCCTTACCTTGAAAGAGTTTAACGCTCAAAAATGTTCTTTTCCTCTATGCTATCCAAATTCTAATTCTCTTAGAACAGGTCATTTCCTCTAGGGAGTGAGGGAAAAACAAACTGGTGGCATCAATCCATGCTGCTGTTGTGAATTATTAACAATCTTTTTACCTACTTAGAAGATTCTTTGTCTAAACAAGTATGTTTGCTATATCAGACAAATTTTAATGGAGTCATTTACATTATTTCAGACACTGTAGCAACAGATAAAGGGAAAAACGCAGGACATTTCTTGTTTTTAGGAAGACCACTCATAAATGTCTGTTGGAATGGTGCCTGGGGGCACTTACTAATAGTCTCAGCCCAGACAGGAGGATGGCTTGAGCCCAGGAATTTGAGACCAGTCTGAGTAATAATATATTGACACCCTATATAGAATAAGTATACGCATACATAGATACATATAGTAATAAATAAAACCTACTGGGGGTTATAAATTAGAACAACCAGATCACAGATTTCATTGTGGGTACAGACAAGTAAATTATGAACAAGATACAGAGTGAATGCTGGAAGAACAGTATGGAGTATATTGTAAGAGCTCAAAGCAGCATAAGATGCTTTCCAACTACAGTAGAACTTCCCTAGTTGCCCACCTGCCTACACTGACCACCTCCATAAATTATCCTAATTTTCATAGATAAAGCATGCACCACATGTACGTATCAGTACAGCAGACCTAGTTCCTTACATTGACCACCTCTGTATGTTGACCTGTTTGTTAGAGGCCCATGGGCAGTCAACTTACAGAGATTCTTCTATATTCATTACAGAGAGGCTGCATGGGTGAGGTTGCTGGAGGGGCTAGAGTGACAAGATTGATATAAACTGTGTTCAGGATAAGGGGTTAGGCAAGCCAGGAGAACAGTGTAGTCCTTCCTCAGTATCTGGGGGTATTGGTTTCAGGATCTCACACACACACACAGATCCCAAAATTCTTGAGTGCTTAAGCCCTTGATCTAAAATAGTATAGTATTTGCATCCAATCTATGTTCACTCCTATATACTTCAGATCATCTCTAGATTACTTATACTTAATACAACGTAAATTATATGCAAATAGTGGTTCTACTCTATTGATTAGAGGATCATGATAAGGAAAATGTCTGTACATGTTCAGTGTGGATGCAGCCATCCTTTTTTTTTTTTATTATTTTTGAATTTAATTTATCTGCTATTGGTTGAATCCACAGATGTGGAAATGGCCACTATGAAGAGGCGACTCTATAGGCAAAAACACTGGAAACCTAGCCAGGAGGAGCCTGTCTTCCAGGAAGAGCCATGTTTCTCAAGAGTTCTTTTACTGTAGAGGAGAGTGAGTTGGAAATCAACACATAAGTATGTGGCGCACGCTCACACTGTGTGTCCTTGAATTCTCCTAACAACCCTAAGAGCAAGCATTTCAGGGAGGAGGAAATCAAGGCTCAGCAAGACTAAGTGACTTGCCTTAAATCTCATAGTTGGTAAATAACAAAGCCATGCTTGAAATCTCAATCTGGCTGATTCTAGCACCCTTGCTCTTCTCACTGTGCAACCACCCCCCTCCTCCCCCCATGACAGTGAGGGTGAGGTGGACAGGAGGGTGGTCCTGGGCACTGCTAAGGGTAGCACATTTGTAAATTGAAGACTCTCTGCACATGGATACGCTAATTATACCCTATGTACATAGAGGTTTTTTGTTACTTTTCACAAAAACAGTGACATGATTTAGCTAATCTTTTGAAGAGAGGGATAGTAATAGACACCCTGTCAACTAGAAACCATTAGTGTAAACAACTCATCTTTAACCATAGTCTAGACCATTTAGGAAAGGGGTGAGTTGTCCAAAACAAGATTGTTTATATTTTGAAAATGTCTCCAGTTCTGTTTTTTAAAGACCTTCCCTGCAAAAATGTAGATGGATCCTACTGCCAAAATCCCTTTGTCTACCGGGTGGTTTCAGCACTTCTGGTCATCCCCAGGGCCCAGGAGCCACACAAAGGCCTGGAGTCCCCTTCACACCCCCAGAGCTACACAGAGAGCTGTTGTCTCAGTTTGGTTGGCAGCAGTTTGTTTATTTGTCTTTAGGGCTGTGACATGTTTTCTGTTTGGGGAGGAGGTGTTCAGGGTTGTAATTTTCTTGGGGGAGAGAGCCTTAGTGTGATGTCCCCGATGTGTCTCCTCTGGAGTTAGAGCCTGGCTCCCTCCCATATTTCCTGCCCGAGTTTTCCCTTCTGTACTTCCCAGGCTCCTCTCACTGCCCAGGAGCCTTGCCAACCAAGAGCCCCCACTGTCCACTGGAGACAGAAGAAACAAAAACAGGGACAAAAGCTCTTGGGAGAACTTTGTTGAGGAAGAGGTTTTAGAAGGCTGTTTTTAGGAAAATGAAATTTGGGGATTATCTGTGGCTTTTCTTTCTTTAAGCCAACCATGTCTCTAATATGATGAGGAAGAATTCTCTGCGCTTTAATGCATGGATAGGAAAGGAAGTATATAGTTGAAAACTATAACTTTAATGTACTTCCTACCCTATTTATATAGTTAACAATTTTATCCAGGAATGGAAATAAAGGGATAGGGCCCTGCATTCAGACCAGACTACTAAAAGACATTTATAATCAAATATTCTCCATGATAGAATTATTTTAGTTGCTTATGTGAATGCATGTAATCATCTTCCCAGACCTGCTTGACTACATATTTTATTTAACAAATTAACCAATTGAGGAGTCTTCTGACAACCATGATTGTCATCAGCTGCTGAGGTTTTATGCTTATTTCTGGTTTTGTCTCATATTCGACTTCTGAGAGGCGATTTCTCGTCATTAAAGAGATTTGCAAACATTACTATCATTGTTTTCTGCCCACCAACGGTTTTGTTTGGGGGGTTTGTAGGAAAGCAGTTCTGATTGGCCACGTCTTTCCCGCTTCCATCATCTGACATTCCACTTCATTAGTTTGGAAGCCACATCATTCTGGGTATTGGAAGTTACTTGCTGTTAGATTCATTTTCTTCTTTTTCTTTCTTTCTTTTTTCTTTTCTTTTTGTGGAACTGAATTAGTCTTCTCATTACTGATGGGAATATGAGCTTACTACTGTGTTGGACTCCTGTTCAGAGTGTGGGGATGCCACTAGCCTAACTGGAGGGAGTCTCTTTCTGTCCTTTCATATAGTCTCTGGGTGGAATTGTCGAAGGACAGGAGATTCTTCTCCGTCTGCAGAGAGGCGTTTACCCCTTTGGTGCAGAAATCTCACACTCCAGGTCCTTTGACACATCGCTGACTGCTGGAGAGCATGAAGCCAGTGTTTACTGCTGGTTCTTGGGTGTTAAACAGCCCTCCGCTGCTTTTATTGTACCATTAATTGCACTTAATGCAGCTGTATTTCTAGTACGCTTGGCTAGGCTCTGAAAATTAAGTAGAGGGTACTTTGTTATAAAATTCACTGTAATGAGCTCTGGTGGGACAGGGTCTGTTAAGTTTGAAATTACCTCGGGCCATTTCTAAAAGACTTCTTAAAATATTTCACATCTATAAAAGTTTGTAACTAGATAAATAGCCATGGAGGGTGGGAGACAGGGCAGAGGGAAATCCACATTTCTCCTCGTGCATCTTTGAGAAAATATGGACGTTTTGAATATTTCAGAGTGGTGTTTATTTTCTACATTCTCCTCCACTTCCCACATTTGCTAAACTCCGAGTTTTAGGCTATCAGGACACACGTTCAGTGTTAGCTGTTTCACACCATGGTTTATACATACAGAGTCCCCCCCCGCCCTCCTTGTTGGCTTTTGAATCTAAATCATACACTGACGTGGAATAAAAATAGGACCCCCTTCTGAGTGTACATAAATTTTAGTTGAAGAAGGGATCGCACCTCTAAGTACGAAAGCACCAAGGAGACAGCTGTAGCTATTAGCCAATTAGTTTCATGTTACCACTGCTAGCTGAGGCCCGAAACAGTCTCCTGGTACCTGACTAATAGGTGCTTAAAAAGACTTTAATTCCCCCAGTATTCTTGGCCTATATGACTGACTGCTGTAATGCTTTGCGGCTAATAAAATTTCAGATTGACTAATTTCCCGGGTAGCTTTACCAAAACATCCAAGTAATCCGTACGTACTCATTAGAGACAGGTCCAGAACATTTTCCCTTAGGACTGATTTGAAAACCCTCGCTGGGATCAGCCTCACTGAGCTTTAGATGCACTGGCACAAATCAGGTGGAGGATCTTCTATGGTTTTAGTGCAGCAATTTATCTGAGTTTTGTAGTTAAAAGTTTGAGCATGAGGTAATTAGAGCCCTCCAAGCTTGAAATTCATGAACCTTATTCCCCCTCTAATAGACTCTATACAAGCTTGCCAAGCCCGCCGTTTGACTGATATATATAAAGGCTTTGTTAAAAGCCTCAGGTCAAAATGTAGTTTTAAAAATTCAAAATTGCTTTTCTTTTATTTTTAGCTCTTCCATGTGTAAACAGGGAAGGTTGCCCTGTGTTGCTACCAAGGGCCGGTCAGCTGTCTGCTGTGTCCTTTGGAAGTTACCCACCATCAGTAATCAAACACTGCAGCCATGCAGCTCTGCACCTGCCGTCCACTTGGGCCCAATGCCAAGCATGACATGACCACTGAGGAAACTGGGGTCTGATTAGTTTCTTCTACTGCGTGGCCTTCTTGGCCAAATATGGACAATAACCTTTAGGCTGCTGCCATTTTTGTAGCAGGAGTGCTTGGGTTTACGTGTCTCTGTACTAGACATAATTTAATCAAACTTCCCAATACCCTAGCATATGTCTGCTTTCTTAGAAGCTGAGAATGTAAGTGTACATTTTAAAACATGTGTAGACACATGCAAACATGCAGACACATGTGTGAGCGCACACCCAAAGTGTATGCACACCTAGGGCAGCCACACCGTTAGTAATTATATACTACTGTTAGGTTGTGATCAAGGGCCTGACGTGGAATTTACACTGTACGACCTTCAGGCTTTTAAACAATCTACGAATGAGTCCTAGAGTACATGTCTTTGAGGAAGGGGAAAGGAACTGTTATAACACTTAGTGGACACCTCCACCTATATGTCAGATACTGTACTAGGCATTTTATGAACACTATCTCCCTAAAGTAGGTGATGATATCTTCATCTTTTTAGTAATCCTATTTCTCTGAGGGTTTCTTTTTACTGGCCCAAGGTGACACATGACCTAAGAAGTGACAAAAAAAAGTCCTCTTTACCCTTTGGTGAATTTCTTTAGCTGCCTTCCTCAAAAGCATGTATCGGCACACATTTTTATTTTGCTACAGAGCAATTAAAAATCCAGATTGAATTAAAATTTATTTTTCCCCTCACTGTTTGCTAGGTATACACTAGAAAACTGTCACAAACACTGGCATTTACCCCTTGCCTTACCTCCCAGGTCAGAGTGTTCACATCTTACTCTACAGATGAGGAAACTAAGATCCAGGAGTCAGCGTCTTATCCCCAACTAGTCGATGACAGAGTTATTGAATAGAAGCAAAGGTTTCTGATCCCATTTCCCCACTTTTTAAAGTGCTCCTGAGTACTTGTAGACGAAGATCAATAAAAATTTCACGGTCCTCTGCAGAATATCGTAGAGCACAGAGCGAGGCCTATGTTGATACTAAGTATGGAAGAAGTTCTTCCTAGAAAATCAAAATGGATTCATGAGGTGAATAGTCTTACAGTTGTATATAGAACTTATTTCATCTCAACGGTGGGTAAAAGTCTGAAGTCTGAAGAGAAAACTTCTGGAGTAAGTAATGCTGTGAGTGAATAGAAGTGAAATTAGTCCCAGAAAGTAAAAGGGACTGTAGACTTCTAACTAGATCCTGAAAGCTTCAGAGCGAGCTGCCTAGGGAGGGACAGAGAGAGAAGAGCCGTGGGGAACAGCTGAGGGACGGAGGAGGCCTTTCAGATTTCCTTCTCAGTCCTGAGGGAGAAGTTTGTGTCGGCAATATTATTGAAATTCCAGGAATTGTCTTCCTCTCTTGCCCCCTGGAAAATGCAGCCTCACTGAAGATGAGGCGGTTGCTTCTGTCAGAAACATTTCCTGGGAAACAAGGCCTTGCTCTCTGCCACACACAGCAGTCTTGGCTTCTTCCTTCAGTGGCTTAGTCAAAACTCATTAAATAATGAACTTCAGTTTTCTTTGATTACTTAATATTCTTTTAGTTCACACCTGGGTGTATTAATAATCTCTTGCGATACTCGCCCGTGGGTATTTGATGGACCTTGGCTGCAAGGAAGGGATACTTCTTGCTTTTGTGATCCAGGAGCTGTAGAGACTCCAAAAGCAATTCCAGGTTCCGTTGCGGTTTATGACATTTAAAAAGCTTTGCACCTCTTTTTGTGAAAGATACAAAGACAGACCTAGGGCCAAAAGGACCAGGAAGGGCCATCCTTTCTGAGGAGAGGGATGATGGGTGATACTGGCGCATGCTGAGAGGGGCAAGCCTCAAAGCAGCGTCCTCCCAACGTGGGCTCCTGCACGTTTTATAGCATGTTGACATCTCTGTAAACTCGTGTATATATGAAGTTTTGTGTCTTCATGAAACTGGCGGGAAAGTCATTCTAGCAGTGCAGGCTGGGGATGTTGATCTCCGCTTTACACAGCAGAGAAAATCAAGGACAAGTGTGGGTATGATGAGCCTGCAGTACGGCAGGAGGGAGACTGGTTATCAATGGGGGAGAAGGGAGAGAGTCATGGGGGCTGGGGGGGGGGGCAACAGTGGCTTGAGTTGAGTTTGAATGTGTCCAGGCAGCTTCCCTGGACACATCCAAACTCAACTCAAGTCTGCTTGTCTACATGGGTTGTATAGATCATGGTAACGTTTTACCATTACCTCCATGACCTCAAGGCTGAGACCCCTGTTGTGCTGGCTGGGCCCCCTCATCATAGTACATAATTGTTGTGGATTCAGATTATAGCAAAATAAAGAGTTTTCCATCTTTCCCTATCTCACGGCTGGTGTTTGCTACTTCTTCTCATATTGTAAACATGCTCAAGTTACTTTCAAAAAAGAAAAAAAGGCAGTCTCTTTACCCTGGGTATTTTCCCGCTGCTGTCTTTACCCAGCTTTCGTCCCTCATTTTTCTTCTTTTCCCTTCTCTATGTCTGGGAAAGTAATGTAAAGTGTGAACCTCGTTTTGTGTGTCCCCTTCATTCCTCAGCTGACTGCAGTGCTCTCACCCTCAGTCCTCAGGGCTCTCCCGTGACATTTGGTGGCGTCGATGCTCCAGTCTTCTCTCTAGGACCCTAATGCCTCTTCATCTGCCTCTGGCCCCTCTGGCTGTTGGTTCTCAGGCTCTTTGCTGGCTCCTCTTCCTCTGTCTCCCTGTAAATGCAGACATTTCCCAGGCTGGGCCCCCAGTCTTCCCCCCTTTTACCCTCACATGTGTGCTACTGACTTACAGCCAAATCCTCATCTCTGCCAAGAGCTCAATCTGGACCCCAGACCCACTGGGTGTCTCGAACAGCCTATCCTTAAAGACCCCTCCTGTTCAACAGCTCGTCTTCTTCCCTTCTGAAATATCCTGCAGTAGGGAATGAAGAAACCGGTTTGCTGTTTGCGAACCCAGACCCTTGGAATTCATACTTCACTGTCCCTTGTCCCTTACGAGTCAGTCACAATGTGCTCTTAGTCTTACCTCCTCTCTACCTTAGAATTTAACCCCTGACCTCAGCCTCCCTAACTTATTTTCTAATGTCACCTCTTCATTGCTCGCCTAGACCAGTAGTAGCCACGTTTCCAGCTGTGCTCCAAACTCGGCTCTCCCCTGGGCTTCTGCTGATATAACACACACAATGGCCTGTGCACCTCTTACTCAGATTCTTCAGATGGATCCCCGTACTGTGTGTGACCGTGAACTCCTGCCAGTTCCTCAGGCAATTGTGACTTAGCCCCAGATGTCTTCCAACATTTCTCCCCCTACGTATGATCCTCCCATGTCTAGATGACATTGTGCCAGTGTATATCCTTGTCTCTCTACCTGAACACTCCCTTACCCTCACCAATCCATGGCTTGTTTGCCTAGAAAACATCTACTTTCTAGCTAACATACCCTCTTCTCGCTTGTGTCTTTGAATTTCTCTAGAGTTAGATGCTCCCTTTCCTGGGGTCCTCTAAGAAAGCCATTACTTTTTAAAAGTTTGTGTTTCTTTCCCCTGAGTCTGTAAGTTCCTTGAGGGTACTGGCTCCTGGTCACTTCCTGCACCTGATAAACTTCTCGTATTTTAGGGCCTTCCCTTCACCTGGGTATCATATCACTCTCTCGCTTCTCAGATATATCCTCAGAGAGGTCTTCCTGTGCAGTAGGGAAGTCACTTCTTTCCCTTCGCACTTCTCAGGTGTAGATGTTCATGTATCATCCTTATCGTTGCCTGACTCCCCACTGGAACGGCAGCTCCACGCAGACATCCTCTGTCTCCTTGTTCACTGGTTAGGGGCCAATGGCCTCAGTGAAGATTTAGATGAATGATTGAATCATATCCTCTCCGGTTAACATACCTCCTGGTTTATTAAAGGACTAAACCCGGAGTATGCATTGAACCCACCACCGCGAAGAGACCCGTGGTTTCCTGGAAGAGAGAAGCAAGACAGCTGGAAGACAAATAAAAATGACTGGCTAGTGGCAAAGTCCGTTCTCATCAGAATTCTGGCTCAGTTATTCAGTTATTCCGTTCAGATTTTTGGCAAGTGATGCAAATTCTTTCTCAGAAAATGTTGATTGATTGCACAGTTGTACCCACTTCATTTGCAAACCTTCATTATCTCTTTTTCCTTTCCTCCCTCCGTCTGCATTTAGAAGGGGAGGAGCTGTGTATAATTCCGCAAGGCAGTTTTTGTGAATAAACCAACTAACTGGCTGTTTCTTTCAGTCTCACAGTTTCCACACAGAGTACAAGTGTCTGCTTCCGTGGTGTGCTCCCCCTTGACTGAATTTCCTTGCATTCATTCACTGGAATATCCGTTTGGTTGCTTCCCGGTTCATTCAGTGCGTCATTGTTCAGTTTCACAGACGGTACAGGTATGCGTACGTCTGGAGTATCCGTTAGGTTGCTTCCCCGTTCATTCAGTGAGTCAGCTGTTTAGTTTCACAGACAGTACAGGTATGCGTATGTCTGGGGTATCCATTGGGTTGCTTCCCCATTCATTCAGTGAGTCAGCTGTTCAGTTTCACAGATGGTACAGGTATGCGTACGTCTGAAGTATCTGTTTGGTTGCTTCCCGTTCATTCAGTGCGTCATTGTTCAGTTTCACAGACAGTACAGGTATGCGAACATCTGGAGTATCCATTTGGTTGCTTCCCCGTTCATTCAGTGAGTTGTTCAGTTTCACAGACGGTACAGGTATGCGTACGTCTGGAGTATCCGTTGGGTTGCTTCCCCGTTCATTCAGTGAGTCAGCTGTTCAGTTTCACAGACGGTACAGGTAAGCGTACGTCTGGGGTATCCGTTGGGTTGCTTCCCCGTTCATTCAGTGAGTTGTTCAGTTTCACAGACGGTACAGGTATGCGAACATCTGGAGTATCCATTTGGTTGCTTCCCCATTCATTCAGTGAGTCATTCAGTTTCACAGATGGTACAGGTATATGGGAGGCTTGACTTGACGAGTTTTTGACCTGGGGTCTATGGCTGGTTTTCAGAAGCTCTCTAGAATTTCTGTAATTATATATACAAAGTTGTATATGTGAATACTGTCTTAGAAAGAGGGTTTGCTTAAACAGCTTTGTTCTTCAAAGAAAGAAACACATTATGAACCTTTGGGAGAGAGAGGCTTGAGCTTAGCCTTGAATCTGAACAATAGGTCCTGAAGTTAAGTTTTTTCTCTGTAATCGTTTCCTAGTTATGAGAAGTATGAAAGTATGTATTTGTTATGTACAGGTCTGATTGTCTTCTAAGCCCGCACACGAGTCTGTACACTGCACACTGTGCTCATCTTTTTCCTTTTGGGCTTCTAACTTTGCCGAAATTATGGCCTCTGCTCTGTATCCCAGAGGCAGACACAAATGGTGTCGCAGACCCTGATCTGCCAAGGTGTGTGAGGCCTAATCCCTGCTCTGTTGCCGTCAGTAATTGTGTGGGCTTTTGTTTATACAAAATAAGAGGGTAGATGGTGGGGCTGTAAGAGCTGGTTTTGGTTTCCAGTGGTGGAGGCTGTGTATGCTAACTTCATGAAGTTATATCTGAGGCACTTTGCATCTTAAAGCGAATGCCAGTTACTGCTGGAACAGGGCCTGAGTGAATCTTTCACAAGAAAGTTCAGTGGGCAGTTGCTAACGCTCAGTGAATTGTTGGCTCTGTCCCTGTGTGCGTGTGAAATGTTCGCACTGGTTTGAGGCCCTGCATGCACTTGGCTTGCAGGGTTTGTGGTGACACTGTGGATTTGATGTCATGCTGTAGGAAAGGCAGCAGCTGGTGACAGAAGCAGTCCTCATGCTCCTGCTAAATGGGGGTAAAAGATGGTGAGAAAAGGGGAGGAGAGAGCTGAGGCGGGCCTGGTACCCCTGCAGGCTGGACCTGCGCTGCAGAGGGTTTGTTTGTCCACAGTGTCCACCGTGTCGCCCTGGGTTCCGGCCCTCCTGTGGCTGCTGGGGTTTCAGCAGTGTACATGATTCCTGGGCTGGGGAAGGCAGTGCGCTAGTGGGGGAGACAGACGCTGTGCAAATAAGCCATGGGAGGAAAATTAAAACAGGGCGAGGTGTGTTGCATGTCCTCACGTCTGTTCTAAGAGACATTAACCCTTTTGACAGAATGAGAAATGGAGGTCCGTGGAGCCTAATTTGTCTAAGACTGCACAGTGAAGTAGGGAAAATGGAGGGTTTGAAACTCGGCCTGCCTGGCTCCAGAGCACAAAGCCTGTCCCCGAGCACAGCTGGCTCCTGGTGTGGGATTCCTCCCCCTGAGCCGCTCCATGCGGAGAGGACAAGCAGCACCCTGGGAGTGAATCAGATAGCCTATGGTCAGGGTCCTGAGTCACAGTAATGCTCCACAGAACCCCGAGGTGATGTGACAGTCTGCCCGGTGGCCCAGTCGCCTCGCACCGTGACAAAGTGGGTACACCGATGGGGGTGCACCTCGGAAGCTGATGCCAGCAGCAGTGTTTAACTCAAGTGGGAGATGAGCTTGTAAAATTTTTCCATGGATTTTTAGATGATGTTGAGTGGACATTGTTCCTCCTGGGTATAATTATGTGGCTACTAAGGGACAATGTTGAGCCCCTAGAAAGACACTGTGCAGTGGGGGATCCCAGCCCTGCAAGTGCCTGAGAGTTGTCATCACAGTTTAAGGAGAAGCAGTGAAATGCCTTCCTGTCTGGCCAGGGACCCCAGGGTCCTGACCACCGCAGATCACGGTTTGTGTGACCTCACTCCTACGTGTTTCCAGCAGTTCCCCGTGTGAGGACCAACTCTACTTCCTCCTCCCCCACCCCGAGTAGCAAGCTGACAGCTACACGCTGACTGCATTTCATTCATCTGCTTCTATGTCAGTCTTCCCACTCACCTCTCATCACCAGGGAGGTCAGGATGGCGCCTTTTCATTTTCACATCCTCTGACATAGTGTCCAGCACAGAGCAGAGCTCAGCAGACATGTAGCGTGGATGCTTTGAGCTTTCCTCTGCCAACCTATCTAGACATGAATAGGGGCCTGGCTTACATCCCTAGCACCTTGGTCCATGGACTTTACTATCTTCCATATTATAAGGCCGCACTGCATTTTGGATGAATACATGTAATCCCATAGCCTCAGATTACTGTGCCTTGGACATTGATCAGAGCGACTTTTCAATAGCAGGTGCTATTACAGCAGAGCTTTGTGTCTTTTGGGCCAACACCCCACTGGTTCATGGAACTATTTATGTTGACTGTTCTTTTGGCAGAAAGAAAGTACAGAGCACGATGCCAAGCATTGATGGGACCCAAAAGCGAGCCAGCGAGAGGGAAAGAGAGAGAGGCAGAGAAGGCCAGAGACCTTGTGTCCTCTCTCCCACAGAAGCGTGAGTTGCTTCCTGCAGAGCCGAGGGGTCTCAGTTCCCTTTCGTATCAGTGGCCTAGGAGAGCCCGAAGGATGGATGGAGCATTAGACTGGAAGTAATAAGGCTGTGCCTGACTTACCTCAGTATTTGTAGCAGATGTTAGAAATGTCATAACATGAAGCTTTGGGACCAGACGAAAAAATAAAAAATCAAGATACCCGATGTGGACCTTTTCCTTTTACCAGTAAGTGCAGCTGACAGTGTGCTGATTCAGTGGCAGCTCCCAACCCTTCCTTCTGGGCAGACTCACGCCACTAACTGCTTGCTTGCTGCTGAGATCAGAGGGGTGTCAGCAGCAAAGCAGCACCCATGGGAACAGCTTTTAAGACACTTTGCGAAATGAAAGTCTGCCGATCCTCCCCTTGCCACCTCCAGGGAGCTCATCAACTCTAACACCCAAGTTAAAAATTTAAACTACTCAAAAAAAAGGTTGAGTGTATCCATGGGAAAGGTCATTTCCACCTGTGAAAGGATAAGTTTTAAATGACCCAAAGTGAGTGCTGTATTCAAATCCCAGACTGGCTGTGTTCTCTGCCTTACTGCCTGTGAGAGCGTCACAGAGCACTGAGTGACTATCTGTGAATTGTGGACAGACATGTGAAAGAGTGCTATTCCTGCCCGACACACACCAAGCCCGGGATTTGTAGAGGAAAGTGGTCGCTAGGAGGAGAATTGAAACAACCATAGAAGCAGCTCGAAACTAGGGCCTGAAGAACTGTGGTGAAAGCAGAGCACCGTGCTGGGTCAGGAGTGTGCCCAGGCTGTGCCCACATGTCAGTGACACGCGCTCTGTGTGCCAGCCGGGGCTTCTCTTAGCATGCAGGACTGCCTTACTCAGGGACTGTGTCTTCCTCAGCTTTGTATCCTGAGCACCCAGCAGAGAGCCGGCTGCACCGTGAGGTTCAATGCCTGTTTGCTGCTATAGCCCTGAAGCCAGAATAAATTAGTTTATATCTTCTTGCTGAGTTCACGTTAGATAAAAATCAAGACTGTCTATCACTCAACAATCCTCCTATTTTATATTCTTTATTCTAAAGTCACTTTATAAGTGAGTGCCTCTCTCAAAACTTCTTCAGGTTGAGAGGGGGTTATCTTATATCTCTACAAGGAATCCAAAGATAGGGATCAATTTTTGTCCTGATTGATTTTTGTTTATCTTTTATTTATTTTGTAAAAAAAAAAAAAATTTTCATTCCCTCCACTGTGTATAGGGACTTAAACAGTTAACTTTAAGCTGTATGTCCAAAAGCAATTCCCATGAGTTCAATTTGTTGAAATCAATAAATACACTTAGAAAAGCCTTGATGTCTTTTAAGTTAGGAAAAAAAAAGTCCCTAAAAGAATGTCCTATTTTTATATACATCATCAGTGTATTTTAGAAATTATGGAAGTGAAATTGTAATAATTGAGTAACAGCTACCATTTTTTTGTTTGTTTGTTTGAGACAGTCTCACTGTGTCACCCTGGGTAGAGTGCCATGGCGTCACAGCTCACAGCAACCTCAAACTCTTGGGCTTAAGTGATTCTCTTGCCTCAACCTCCTAACAGCTGCCATTTTTTAAAAGTCCTCTTTGGACCTGTAGCAATTACTTCTGGAGTGTCAGGAACATAAGGCGTGTGTTTGTCTATTAGGATAGTACCCTCTTCCACGACCCCTGGCATCACATGAAGACCCCTGGTGCACCCACACCCCCAAGCCTCTACCCAGGCTGTGGATCTGCCTGAGTTTTCCTGAGATTCTATCCTCAGAGACTTAGACTGTCAGAGGTTGACCTCATTCCCTCAAGTGCTGTCACTCCAAACAGCAGCTCAACCCACTGCCTTAAGAATTTCATTGTCAAGAGAAGTGTGGGTTCTCCCATGAAGAATGTTAATCACCCTGTATATGTAGCCTGTGCAAGAAGCGCACAGTAGTTCCTATAGTAACTGACACGTCATAGGAGAAGGGCCATTTTCCCCTTTCTCCAGCTACAGTTGGAGAAATATCTACCTGGAAACTCTCATTTCCTTCAATGACAAAGGAAGGCAGGGTGGGCAAAGTGAATCTTTAAAATGGAAACTGCACTAGGAAGAAGTCCCTCCTTGTAATTTGTTGCTGACCAAATGCATGAAAACATAATCAAGACTGACAGCAGTGATACTTGGGTGCTATTTCATCCTTAGAGGACTCTGCTGTTTTGATATAGAGAATTGCAAAGAAAAAATTTCAACATCATATGAATGCTATTTAATTCTTAAGAAGGTGAGATGTTCATGATAAATGCTCCCCTGACTACACACTGATTGGATATTGTATGTTTTCCACTTAGTCCTTTGACAGTGGAAGCAATATAAGCATGCTTCTTTGAAAGCATGGTTCTGTATAAACCAAAGCAGGCATGGTGTCCAAATCTAGCAATTCACTTGGAAGTTTTTAAACTTTAAACAATCACATCATTCTTTCCTCTAATTTGTTCAGTCCACACTTAAATTGTGGAATACATTTAAATTTGTGTTGGAGTAAAGAACTTTGCATCAGCATTAAGACTTTGTGAAGTTACAATTATATGATTAAATACTTTTTTGGTCTAAATTGTTAGTATAATGTGTTAATAGGCTATAGGAGATAAATTGTGAAGATTTTTAATCAGGCATGTGATTTATGTCCCTATTTCTTTTGTCTGGTCATCGGTTATCCTGTATTTTAAATAGTAGAACGTAATCATGGTGAAAGTACATTGAAAAAGCATTGTTACTATTTGTTTTCAGATATTTATATGATGCACTGCATGAAAATTCTACCTGCAGTGCTTTCAACAGCAGAGTTTCAAATGTCCATGGATTAAGCTGGCACCCAGTACCATTTCATTCATAGACCTGAATTCCCCTGCTATCTAAGGCATCAGCAAACGTGAGGAGTTAAGTGTTAAGAGGATCCAGCCTGAGAGTGTGGGATTCATGGTAGGCAGAGCCGTGAGGGCCAGTTTCAGAATGAAGATGTAGTCCCATATGATATGCAAACACAGACATTTTTATTTTGATAGGGAAACACACACACAGACAGGTACTTTGTGAACTTACGAGGCTCCTGAGAAAACCCTCCCTGGTTTCCCTGGCCCTGCAGGGAGGGCGCCTAATTGAAATTCTCCAAGGAAAATCCCTTTTCTTTTTGGCGGTAGCCATGGAAGGACTCATTAAGGATTCTATGCTCCATTCTTCCCCAGACTCTGGCTCTGCTCAGCCCCAGTGCTGCATGTGATGTCCGTGGATTCCCGTGGCACGCCCTTTAGTCCTTCCTTCCCCACAGGCTCAGTGTGGGAACAGATCTTTGCCCCTGGATGAAGGATTCAGAGGGCAGCTGTCAGAGGTGACCCATATGAAGCTGGCCCTTTCGCTAGGTGGAGGATTCCTGGTTCCATTCTTGAGATGCAACCTGCAGAACTTCAAGGCTATGTTTACCTGTGGAGCTGCTCAGTTGCCCACAGTGTAAGGGGACGTGAAAATGGACTTCTAAAATGGGCTTTCCTATCTGCCAAGTCCCAATAAAACCATCAATCGGAAACCCTGCCTCCCCATGTCAAGCCCTCTTCACCTTTGAATACCTTTTCTGAGTGATCCCTCAGCCAGCAGGCTGCTCTGTGGCTTGTGGCCTACCTCGCTGTTGGGAATGGTGAGGAGCTGGGGGTGTGAAGGAAAAGGGCAAAGCGGGACACAGGCAAGTGAGGCTCTGGACTCCCTCCCCCTTTCATTATGTGTGTCCACTGAGCTGTCCTGTTTCTGTTTCATGATGGGCTCTTCTGTGGCAAGCTGACCTTTTAGCTGAATAGGTCAAATTCCCACTGAGCGCTGCTCCTCCACCTTCTGCAGGCTGGTGCGTCCCCTGAGGTGAGGGGCTGGCGAGGAATATGACTGGGAGTATGTGGTACATTTCCCACTCCAAGGATCGTCTTGTGCTGCACTCAATTAATTCTCAAAGACGGCTGTGTGAGGCTATGCTGAAGAGTCCAGATTAGGACATTCTCGCTGCCATCGTGGAGGGGCCAAGCTAATTTTTCAGATGCATGTTTCAGACTGTGGTTTCCTTCCAAGTCTTCCACGTTTTTAATGAGAGGCCAAACGCACAGTCCTAATGATTCATCACATTATTTTGGATTTCTGAAAGAGACAATTAGAATTTCCTTAGTTGATTTTTTAAAAATTAAAAAAAAAACCCTTCTCCCTTAATCCACTTAAGGTTTCTTACCATGCTTAGGTGTTTTATTTTTAACCTTTATAAAATGTAAGGTAGTACGGTTGTGATGCTTGTTGATAATTATATGCTGGGCTTAGTTTTTGTTTTAAATTGCATAAAATTGTCTTTTGAACTATTAGGTTTCATAACACTAGTTACCTTATAATAGCGAGAAATTGTCAGTATCACATAGGTGTCCAGTAAATGTTGAATTGAATTTTACGTTGAATTACTATCATTTGATCTTTCTTTCCTATAACAGTTTGTATGAACTGTTCAACTTACTCTCACATCTCACTGTCAGTGAGCTGGTGACATCATCCTCATAGACTGGGGACTGTATGTTCCATTTATTTAGCAATGTCTTGCAAAAATAGATATCGGTGTTTCTTTTGGTTAAGTTAGTTAGTGTTTTTTAAATTTCAGAAAGTAGTTCTTTTTAATTGAACTGACAAATCAATGAAATACATCAGTAGATCAGATGAAGCAATGGCCTCTTCAGTAATGATAAGTGCACATTGTGTCTGGGCCACCAAATGGTTTTAGACACTGTCAATTTCCAAAAATACAGAAATTCAAGAGAACCTCAAAAGCAATTTATTGCTTCTCTAAGGATGATAGACCCCACTGAGGAAATGGCTCTTTAGTATTTCTTTAGGTATTAATGATATTCTATAAATACAATGAGATTAACATGGAGGAACAAAGTAACCGAGTTTGCATTATTTTTGAGTTATCGGATCATTGTCTCAATTCTCAAAATGCAAACTGTGATAAGTGCAGGATAAGAAGTACATATTGAACATCTCTTTGGTTAGCAATAATGCTGGAGTGAAAGCTGCATGCCTACCAGGGCATAATGGGCTCCTGTTTAACATATTTATGTTGGTTGTAAAATTAGGAACTGTCATTACAGCCCACATCACCTGCATAAGTGCAAAACATATAAATCAAGAGAAGTTCCAGTGTCATAAAAATGCCATTGAACAGGATAGCATGAAACTACTTACAAGACACTTGTATATTATGCTAGCATGTATGGGGACGCATGATCAGATTTCTAGGGGATTTGAAGAACAAAGAATAGCGGTGCAGGGGAGACTCACGGATGAAGGCATTTGGAGAACAGTCTGAGCACTGGTAGGAAAAGGCAGGAAATGAGAGGCCAGTAGCCAGGCTCGAATAACCCCCGTACACTCCACCGAAGACAACTGTCTTGATGCTTCTAGAAGGTGTTTGGGCTGCCATCTGTTCTTACTGGAGCTTGCCTCTTTGGGCCTTCTAGAAAATAAGCATTCTCTTTACATTTCCTGTGATGTTTTAGGGTCTTGTTATCTGGAGGCGATTGCTCTCTTGGTCCCTTGGTAATCCAATTTTTTGTAGAATAGTTTATGTTCTCTGAAATTAGTCTATTTTTTGTGAGGTAAAGTGGTTTATTTTGAACTTTGCAGTTGGAAGCCCCGAGATACCCCCTAAATTATGAACTATGAATAAGAATCTTTCTCAGTCCTAAATACTGCCTGAAAAACAGAGTGGACATTTAAAGTTTTTCAACTCTCCCTTCTCTCTCCCAAAAGCCACCCACCCCCATAATCTTACCAAAAAAAAAAAAAAAAAAATGCTGCAGATTTTATTCATGTGGGATCATTCACACCAAGCTACCATAATGTGCAATTAACACTCTAGAAACTGAAAACAGTATTCAGCAAGACAGCTGCATTATCAGAAATGCCAAAGGAGTTTTGAAGGGAGTAATGTGCATGTTAGAATAGGAAATTAATCAGAAACACGCGCGTGCGCGAGCAGACACACACACACACACACACACACACACAGTTGTACCATCAATATATCTGAATATTAAAAATGTTAAAATCCTATGTGTGTATTTGTAATAAAGATTAATCTCAGCATAGAAGATTGATTTTTCTGTTTTTAGATTTTTAATTGTATGTGTTTTGCTTCTGAACCAAATGATGTTAGGGCAGAGATCGCTAAAGATTCTTTCCAGCTGGAATATTTT
Organism: Loris lydekkerianus; assembly: GCA_963574355.1. Lineage (NCBI taxonomy): Eukaryota > Metazoa > Chordata > Mammalia > Primates > Lorisidae > Loris > Loris lydekkerianus. The sequence goes on from CAUYPK010088983.1 coordinate 91,003, forward strand.
TTGATAATAATCACTCTTCAATCATATTTAATACATTTTCCCATATAAAATGCCCCTTTCACTTTTCTCCTGCTGGTAATTATGATAGTTACCACTCACGGTGTTTTCAAAGTGCCTTTTAGGACATCACAGACACTGACTCCCAATTGTTGGGGTAAACTCCCAACTTTTGCATAGCACAATGATCATAAGTACGTTTATATATTTTAATCCTTGCTAGGCTGTGGATTCAACTGACCAATTTAGTAACCGCAATGAAACAGAATTATCCCAGTAGCATTTTGCTGGAATTTTCCTACCACCTTGTTGAAAATGTTTTCAGAATTAAGAAAGTAGGGGGCTTTTATTTTCAATAGTAATAACTGGGCTTCGGGGGACAATTATTTGTAATAAAATTTTCAAGAAAATGAGAAAAAACACAAGGAATATACTTGTTGGAAGTATAGAAAAGATATGAATATTTTCTGTCGTAAATCACTGTGAAGCAAGCAGATTTTTATGATGTTTGAAAAAAAGGAATGGAAGAAAAAATATTTAGAAGAACAGATTTAAACGGAAATTGGTACCACATGGTGAGACTCTGTCTCAAAAAAAAAAATATATATATATAAAGAGATGACCCTCATTTCTGGATTCCACAAATATCATAGACCAAGCCCACTTCCGTTAAGGATTATCGGGGTTCCTTGGGTGGCAGGTGCCTCTAGGAAAAGCATGTCAGGTATACCAAGAAGAGAAAGGAGCGATTCCAAGTTAGTAGAAGAGAAGTGTTGGGGAGCTTAAGATGAGAAACAATCCCTGACCCGGGGAGGCACATCCAGCCTGTGCCCACCGGGGCTTTCACTGGTCCTGGAGGGACATTTCCAGTGTGAATATGCAGTAAATATGAAGTCCAGTCTTGGGATCCTTAACACTAGTACAAACAGTCACTAATGAGAATCTCTCATCTAAAATGTTATGTTTGTTAAATTGTAATAAAATTATTGCATTGCAAAACGCAGAAAACAAAATCACTGTTTGTTTTTATCTAGCCCAGAGTGTATGAAAAGTTTAGGTTTTTCTGGAGGGAAAAAAGGCAGAATGCAGATGCTTAAAAATATCAAGACCTTACTTTTAAGCAAAGAACAGCGAACTAATTTATTTTAAAGGAATGTGAGCCGTCACATGATTTTACTCCAGTATAGGGCAAACAATCCCCAAGAATTTCTTGAAACATCTGATTGTGGCTTTGTAATCTGTCTAGCAGTGGACAGTCTGAATTGAAAATTTCAACCCAGGCTGTGCTTATGCTCAGAGAACCCGAAACGAAAATTATAGGAGGTGGCATTTCAGATCTCATTGCTGTGCTAACCGGGTAGAGACGCCGTTCTAGGTAGAGAGAAATTAGGCTGAAAGTATGAAATCAGAGCTCCAACTTAATTTTTCTTTTTTCTTTCTTTTTCTTTCCTTCTTTTTCTTTTAAGTTATAGGTGCGCAGCGAAGGAGAAGCCCCAGTGCACTAGCCATTGAAGTATTTGAAGCACATTTGGGAAGTCACATTTTGCAGGTACCATTAAAACAAAAAGAAGCTTGCTTGTATTTTACCTAGAAAAACCCCTATGTTTAGCCTTTTAAAAAGAATGATGTTTTAAATTTCAGCTGATGCATTTAACTGTTACTATTTATTCTGGAATTCTGCAATTCTTATGAATTTATTTTTTTCTTTTTAGAAAGCCATCCCTTGAGAGAGTGTTTATGAGAAAGGGAGGGCAAGTATTATTTGTGCTGCAATAATTTAGATGGATTGCACTATTTAGTTGATGCGCAATGTGTAATAACTGGCTGTTCCCAGAATGATTGTGTGTTTGCTGTATTTGTAAGTGGATATACATGTGTGTCTTTGGAGCTATATATTGTTTTTGGAAGAGCAAAGTTTTGTTATGAAAGCACTGTGACAGTTTTACGTGTTGTCAAATTTCAGTTCTTTGCTTGAGTTTGTATTTGTAAGTGCTTCCAATCTCAATGTTTGCCTCTCCAAATTAGAACATTTCTCAGGGTGAATTTTTAAAGTATATCTTTAAGTAAAAGGAGATAAATCATAATTGATTTTTTTTTTCAATGAATTTCACAACAAATAAATATGAAGTTACATTAGATGGACCTGTAGTTACTTAGCCCTAGAGAAGATTCTTTGCAAACTCAGCATCTTGCTTATTCAAAACTTTTAAGACTTCCTCGTTTAACACATTTGCCTCCACCAGTCACAGGTAATTGTTCCACATTGTTTACATTTCCAGGATAAATGTTGCCATGGCAAAACTTCCTTTTAACTATGCTACATATATACTTTACATGAAATTATAGAAGTAGACGCATTTGGGGTATTTAGGCAGCTTATTATGTTTGGAAAAGGTGGTTATATTTTTCATAAACTTTGGGGTAAAATTAAGGTAAACTCCAGAGTCCTGATCACTCAGAGTTCATGAAAATGGCCACTATGGTGCTTCCATTTTCTAAATAGTCACCAGTAATTTTGAAGCTAGTATATTATTCCCTTTTGTATGTCTGTTTAGGAAACAATTACCAGGTTATCCTTTAAAAATTAGCTCATGGTCCAATCCCAGTGGTTCTTCAAAGCAATTTCTCTCCTGGCAGTTTCAGAATCACCCAACACTTGCTTAAAGGATGTGTTTTTGGCCTCAGCCCCTGACTAAATTAGAGTTTCCAGAGTCAAGTCTAGGGATTTGGGGTTTTAACAACCTTTGAGGTAAGTTTGATGTTTCATCAGGTCTGAGATATCACAGTTTACATTTGCAAATTTAAGGTCCTGAGAAGTCTCACTTTATTTTTGTTTATTCTTATTTTTCATTTTTCCATTAATATCTATTACTATGTCACAGAACCCATGTTTCTGGAAGCACATCTTAAGAGCTGCTATTCTATGAAGTATATTAAACTTTGAATTAACTTTGTGGAAACCTAGGATTATGTTTTTATTTTCTTTTTCTGTATATACTTTGTTCAGAATCTGTGTTAACATTTTTGTATGGTTCATGACATAGGTATTGTTAGATGCTAATGTCATTCAGGACTATTCATATTTATATTTTGAAGCATTTGGTACCTATGACTTACTAATGAAAAAAGTACCTATATACTCGAGTATACGCCGAGTTTTTTCCGGCACAAAATTTGTGCCGAAAACTCGAACTCGGCACAAATTTTGTGTCGAAAAAACTCGGCGTATACTCGAGTATATACGGTAGTTCAAAAGGTAAAAGGTAGCCCTTAAATTATTATCCTCTGAAGTCTTTCTGGAAATCATGACTCCAGAGTCTTATGGGGAAGGTGATTTAGGAGCTGCAAGAATTTAAACTGAAACAAAACTTGGAAGTTTGAATTGAACATAATCTTAGTATCAAAATATAGAATGACTGTCACAGAGGTTGATTCAACATTCTACTTTGATGAGAGAATAACACATCTAAGGTGAAGCTTCAGGCTCATCTCCATTTTGGGCTGGTCACACCCTAATCAGACATCACACTTTAAGGGAACCATGGACAGCTGTGTGGCATGTGGAGTGGCATAAACATCCTAGTCAGTGAACTAGAAACCACGTTACATGGAGAATAGCAAAGGGTCAGGGGAAGTTGAGTTTGGAAGACACCTGACTTAAAGGGGATATATATCAATGCCTTCTATATATTTGAAGGGCTTATGTCAAAAAAAGAATTAGATATATTCTGTGTGGCTTCAGGGTATGGAAAAAAAGATGAATATGTGCAGAAAAGGAAACAAAAATTACCTTTGTACAAGCAAACCCCCAAGTAGGGCTGGCCGCATTTGGAATATGTTTGAAGCTGTTGGCTTTAAGGGGAAGCTAGGCAGGAATACTTGGAATAAAGTCAAGCATTCTGTCGAGGGAGGTGGTAGCTCACACCTGTGCTCTCAGCAGTTTGGGACCCAAAGCAGCAGCACTTGAGGCCTGGATTTCAAGACTCTCCCAGGCAACATAGGGAGACCCCCATCTCTTAACCCTTTCCAATCCTATGTCAGACAAAAATAGACAAAAAAAAATTTTTTTTAATTATATTATGTAACCTAAAATGGATAATAAAAAATCATCAGGTGAGCTCATATTTAGGTTTTTCTCTTTTAGAACTATAGGATAATTACAAGTAATCAACCAGACTCTTTCTCACCTAAAATGAAGAAGAGCTGGGGAGTACGCAGGTGGCAGAAAAATTGGATTGGAAAGGGTTTTAAAAAATGAACTGGTGTGGAGGTGCACGCCTGTAGCCCCACTGCTCAGAGGCTGAGGAGGGCAGATCACTGGAGCTCAAGGGTTTGAGATTACAGTGATCAATGACTGTGCCGCTGCACTATAGCCTGAGTGACAGAATGAGACTTAGTCTTGTTAAAAAAAAGAAAACAGGGGGGAGCCGTGAGGCACCTAAGCCCGTTTGCACTATATAATCTTGCAATCGCCATAGAAACTAGAAATTCTTATATCATTTGATTTTAATGCCAGTGGTTATAGTAGAAGAATCATATAACACTCTAAACACTAGAACTGTGGTCAAGAAGGGTTGTGAAGTATCAGTAAGAAGGGCCTCCCCTAAGCTATCTAATTAGTTGTTTTGCCTAATTAGCAAGGAAACCCCAGAGCCCTTGTCTTTACCATATTCAGCCACATTTCATTGTTCTCAACAATAAGATGGTGCCTACATTTTGTTTCAGGAGGGTCTATGGTGGCGTCATGGACGTTCGTGGGGACTGGGATGAATTTCCCTTGCCTCCTTTTCCTTCACTTGCAAATATTTGCTAAAGACCTGTGCAGTCAGCGGGGTCTAGGTATGGCCTCTGACCCCATAGTTTAGTCTTTCAACATGTCCTGATGCTTGGAGAGCAAGGATTCTTTGCAAGTGGCTGCTGTCCCCCCCACCCCCCCACCCCCGAAGTTTATAATCGGTGGGGGGACAATGTTTTCTAGATTGATATAATAACTGTTAGTGTGGTGATCCTGTTACCCGAGAGAAGATCCTGTTATCATAGATAAGACGTGTGGAGCAAAGAGAAAGTTCAGGAGCCGCAACCCTGAGGCAGGTCATCACGCAAAAGGGCCAGGGAAGATTGAGAAAGGGGCAGGGCAGGCAGGCAGGAAGAGGACCCTACAGGATTTTGATTTTGCTAGAGGATGGAGTATTAATAACATCAAGGAAACTGAGGATAAATCCTTGACAAATATCATAGGTTTTGTTGATGGAAATAGTTACAGTAATGTGTCAGGTACGGAAGAAAAGCTGAAGAGTGAGAGAAGGTGCAGGAGCAGAAGCTGGTGTTACAGGTAACGGGAGGTGGGAGATGGGAGGGTGGTGTCAGTGAGTTGTGTTTTTTAGGTTGTGAGAGAATGTTTATTTGGCTGAGATTCTTGGGCCAGAGATTTTGTGTACATTGGAGAAACAATGGAAAAATAACTCTGTTGGCCAATTACATGCTCTTTAGTAATCAGCCTTTTAAAAATCAATATCTTGTGATCATGTCTGTATTAAGAAAATAATTGGTTTTTATTATTCCTAATGGCTGATTGTCATTCCACTCTATGAATGTATCATAATTTCTTTAGCTATTTTCTAGCTATTGGGTATTTTGATTATATCTAAAAGTTTGCATTTCTATGCAAATACGTAGTACCAACGTGTGCGTGCATGCGTGTGTGTGTGTGTGTGTGTGTGTGTGTATGTGTGTGTTTTATCTATTTCAATTAGAAAAGCTTAGCCTGGATGGATTTGGCTTAAGCTTATTGAATTTTTACTATATATTAAGTCTCATGTATTATGTTAATTAAATTCTCTTCTTATCTCATCATATACTCACAGTATGCACATCTTAAAATCAAGTAAACTCAGAAAGCTCAAATAACCCAAATGCTTATGTCTATATAGTTAGCAGAGTTGTTTTCGAACCCATAATGCTGATGTTAATTTATAATACTTCCAAAGAAATGATAAGGGCATTTTAAAAGAAATTGGCAACAAGAGTAAAGAATGAAGACGTTTGTAGTTGGAAAGAACAGGTTTAGAGAACTGATTGAGTTGGGAAGGTGAAATAGAGGTCAGTTCTGAATACCAGTATGGAGTTCAGAAAATGCCTGTGGCTTCACTCACTGCACCAGGCACCAGGCACCAGGCTTCCTTTTTCCTATGCTCCCTGTATTGTTTCACACATTTGCTAAGTACCCCTTGGTGTGGAGGATTTGAGGTAGTGAGTAAGGATAGACTTCTTAATGTTTGGTGTACCCATTCCCTGACTATAACATGTGTTTTGGTGGGTATGCTTAATTAGCCATATAGTCTCATAGGAAAAATAAGTAAGTTTGGTGGGATCACCGAAAATTGGACTACTTTTCCACTGAGACGGGAAAAAAAAAAGTCAAACTTAACGGAGATCCTATCAGTGTAAAATCAACTCTTGCGAAGCCAAATCCCAACATCAATATTGAATCTTTTCTTTTCTTTTTTTTTTTTTGAGACAGAGTCTCCAACTGTCACCCTGGGTAGAGTGCTATGGTGTCACAGCTCACAGCAACCTCAAACTCTTGGGCTTAAGCAATCCTCTTGCCTCAGACTCCCACGTAGCTAGAACTACAGGTGCCTGCAACAATGCCTGGCTATTTTTTGGTTATAGTTGTAATTGTTGTTTGGCAGGCCTGGGCTGGATTTGAACCCGCCAGCTCTGGTGTATGTGGCTGGTGCCCTAGCTGCTTAAGCTACAGGTGCCAAGCCAACCAATGTTGAATCTAATGATTCAATACCAGCATATATGGACAGGGTCAAGGCCTGCGCTGAGTATTGTGAAACTCAGAGGCCGTCAGTCACACAGCAGTCTCATTACTGACTGTGACAAGTTTGATGGTTCCAGTGAACCTGTGTTCATTTCAGACATGAACTTTTGGGCAGCAGCATCTTTTGCAGGAGAGTTGAAGGTTCGAGGGATGTGAGCCTTGCAGGGCTGTGAAGTGTACCTACTGAGCTTGCGTCAGGGGATATTAGTTCATTATATTTTTCTTTGACTTTTATAAAGTAGGTGAAGAATGGAAAGGCAAGGGGTTAATATCGGGGACTGTACATTTTGTGGCAGGCTAAGTAAAAATCCAAAAGCATGCAGGGTGCATTGTATGGGCTCTTTCCTGAATTTAGTACACGTGATTAAGTACAAATTTGCTTTCTGCTTTAAAAGTTCCCTTAGGGCCTTATGTTCCCACCTCTTGATTTCCTTAATATGAAAAAGTATAAGTGCTATTTATTTTTGCTTTTCTATTTTGGGGACCAGATAGAATATTCATATTTTACCTTATCACAATTAACAAAACATGAAACGGCTACAGATACTATCTTTGTAAGTCATAAAATTAACTACTGGAATGATTTTCCCCCTTAGGTGCCAGATTTATGAATGGAGTGCTGTAATTATTTGTACGCCCTCAGCAGAAGGATTTGAGTTTTTTTCATTCTGTAAATAATGCTTATATAATTGTTGTATAAAGTTGCAATATTGTTTTTAGCATACTACATAGTTTTGCTGCTTTACTCATCTCACAGGTGTTAAAACAAACAAATCAAACCTCGTACAGGGGAAATTTTTAAGGTTTATGCTTGAATTCATTGTCAGCACATTACACTGAACTATACAGAGATAGATATTTTATTACTGACATTATATAATATGCCTAGGAAATGATGGAAGGATAGCCTTTATCCATAACTCATTTTGGATCATAAAAGAAATAAAATGTTGTAAGGTAAACGAATATAATCATAGTAAGTATCCACATGTTTGTATATAAATAACATAGAAATGCATTTATTATTTAAATTAAGTTTTGAGAGAACAAAAAGAACATTCTATGAGAAATGCCCTAAAATAGAGGTAATGGTGAAATTGTGGTATCCATGTGTCAGTCTTATGCGTAGCCATATTTCATGAACCCTCCTATATCTATTACCTTGACCTTGCATTATTTTTAGCCATAAAACAATTTTTTTTATTGCTCTTAGATCATTCAGGCACCAAAGTGAAAGAGAATCCCACCGGCAGACCTTTTGAGGGAAACCAAGAAAAAACCTCCTAGAACATTCTAAGATTATAACACCTAAATTTTCCAACTGGGAGTGGAGAAATGGTTAGGTGGTATGGTTACATTTTTGCCTGTCTTTCCCACCAAATGTATTAGAGAAATTATTGTTTTTGCGAAGATCATTTATTCATAGAAAAACTGTCTTGTGTAAGACATAGATGCAGCCTGTGGTGATGATCTTAGGTGAACAGTTTCAGTAAGGTGCATATTTTCTAAAAATGATGGAAAAGGGAACTGAAATGTAGTTATTTGTTAGGCAAAGTAATCGAAGATTTGTGTGAATAAGCTGGATAACATCACAGCTTCAGTGAACTATCAGGTATCATTCATGTGTTTGTTTGTTTGTTTCCCCCTCAACACCTCCAACCATGGAATACAGAGTAAACTCAGACCTCAAATGACAGAAGAGTCTGTATTTCACAGAGGCTGTTGTGGATCATATTTAGAAGAAGATCAAGTCAAGATTTAAATTTAAATTTCTTCATTTCTCTTATTAATCACATTTTGAAAATTGGTTGAGAGCATGTACTAGAATCGTGATTAGTTGGCTCATATGTTATTTTGGTCCTGCTGAGTTAATATAGAACATATAGATTCTCTACCAGAAATTTTTAAACATGTGTGGTTGATGTAATAAGGAAAACAAAAAATAAGTACCGTATATACTCGAGTATATACGGTAGTCTCTCATTTATATCTTGATTATTGTTCTAGTATTTCTAGCCATAGTTCCACTTCAGTGCTGAGACCCAACCAATTGTAGAAGACTAAAGAGAACATTCTGGTAGAAGAACTACGCTGGTGGTATAGGCAAAGGGGGCTTCTCACAACAGTGTGGGCTGTGGGTAAAAAGTGCTACATCTGCTGTCTTTAATCTCATGTAGCAAAAGAAAATACAAGGTTGACTAGCACAATTCAAACATCTGGGCACAGGAAAGTGAATATAACTTAAACTGTTCAAAATCTGACTAATACAGGGGTGGCACCTGTGGCTCAAAGAAGTAGGGCGCGGGTTCAAACCCAGCCCCAGCCAAAAACAGGAAAAAAAAAAAAAAATCTAACTAATATAACGATTCAATTTGTTGATATTAAAATGCTGGCTAGCCACACCAACACTCCATTTACATTTGATGGTGATGCTCTCAATAAACTTCTTGTGAAAGAGAGCGATAACTTTATGTCTATTTTCTAGGTTATTGATGAGTCATAATTCCTCCCTTGTTTGGTTAGAACTTCTAAGTGAAGGATCATCTAGGATGTTGAATGTTCTTATTCCTGATGGCTTTTGTTGTGAAAGCGGTACCCTGCTGGACATCAGTGCTAAGATAAAATGATCTCTAACAATAGAGATCTGAAGCATTCTGAATTAATTCCTTTAGCTGTGATAGAGGAAGGAAAGAAAGATGAGTGACCCTGTGGTCTTCCTATGATCCGGAATGATAAGAAAATGTAAAACTAAATATAGAAAAAGAGAAAGTTAGTGAATATATTTGCATATGCAAATTAGCTTAATTGATACTGCTTGCCTCTACAGGGATTTTTCATTACAAACTGGAGTGCTACATTGTTCAGCTCATATTGAGTAATTTAGTAACTAATGAGACCAGTTTGCACTAATTTGCATATGATAAATGAGCTTAATTGCAGTAAATAACTTGGAGGCATAATTACTTAATTTTCCTGTGTTGCACGGCTTTTAAGTTCACGTATGAACAACTCAAGATAATTTTGCATATTTAAATTAGCTGCTTTTAAATTTTCTTGAACAAAAAAAGGAATACACCTTATCAATTGAGCTATAAAACAATCAAAAGTAAGGATTGCAGTATTTTTATTTAAAATGAAAGAATGGAGAAGAAAAGCAGAAATTTAAGTCCCTTATTCACCTCTCCTACACCCTTACCTCAGTAAGATATCAGTGTTGGCATTTAGGAAAATGGTTTTAATGTTGAAACTTGATTCACAATTTCTCTTAGTAACTGACCTGCGTTTAAAGTGAAATATGTATACAAATGAATCATAACTTTTGAAATAGGGGTTGTAAGAGAAGTGTGATGTGTCCATTATCTAATTTGGCAAACTAATACGGAGGAGTCGTTTGGATTTACCTGCACTGTGGCACTTCGCCTAAGTAGCTGAGCTTTAATGAAGCAGGCGTTCCTCTGACTCTCGGATTTATTTTCTATGTAGGTTAATGTTTTATGCTTACAAAATTGGTTTCATTGAAGAATTTCAGTGTGGTTTGCCAAGAATTATCTCATCGGTCTTTACATTATCTCAAGAATGTATGTTTTATCAACATCTCCATTTTCTTTCTCATTTTTTTTTAAATCTCCATTTTCAAAATTGAAAAACTGGAGCATACAGAGGTTGATGAGAAATCATTACTTCTCTACTTTTTATTACCTTAGAATTTCACTGAGGGGGGGAGTATAACTCATTATTCAAAATTAACTTATGAGGCTTATTAACTTATTATATATAATAGAATCAGATTCATGATTTTGAGAAAATACTGTATAGTTCTGAGAGTTTAAAACTTGCCATTTAAACAGTCATTGCTGCTTTAATTCATATATAAAAACAGAAGAGAACATTAGAGCTGTTCATTTGCTGCAATCTGAAAAACTAACTCAGAAAGCTTTTATCTGAAAAGCTTAAATCCTACTAAATTCAATATAAGGTTCCTTTGGGGTATGGGCCAGAATAAGTACTAATACTGGTATATTCAAGGTGTAAAATTTGAGTCCTTCATATAACAGGTTCTCAGGAAATACCTGGTGAATAAAAAAATGAACCAATAAATCCTACCATGCACAGTCATGGTTACTCTCAGAGCCAGAGACTCATCTCACCTTTGGTTCCGAGCTCAGTTCTAATCCGTATCCTCTAGCCACCAGGGAAGTATGGCAAAGTCATTTAAGTGCATCGATTTGGCATCCAGCCGATTTGACTTTGCAGCCCAACTTGCCCATTTATTGACTTTATAGACCCAGAATGGTCTTTTGCCTTCTCTGAGGCTGAGTTTCTTCATCTTTAAAATGGAGAAAACTGTAGTGGAAGTTTCTCTGGCAGGCTTAGGGACAGAATCTGGCAGATAGAACATGTTTGAGAAAAATCTGCTAGTATTTCTGTGTGTTGGGTAGTCCAGAAAAAGATGCAGGTTTTGAAGAAAAATGTTAATACTTCTTAGGTGCATCATCAGTGCAGGAATACAGGAATATGATCAATAAGGTATTCTCGGGTTAAAACAGGATAAATAATTTTCACTGAACACACCATACATTGTTTACATTGATTGCATTTGTGTTTTGTAGCACATATTAGTTCAGAGTAAAAAATTTAAACTTTTTTTTTAATTTGATGGTAACAATGCATTTTTACTTTGAGAAAGAAAATCCTTCTCTTAAAAACCAAAGTTGTAAAAATACACTAGTTAGCAATTTAGAAGCAATTGGGAATTGCAGAGTTTTTAAAGGAACTCAAGAATCAATGCTTCCTTTAAAAATTTAAATGTGATGTGCCATGGCTCTTCTTATACTGTATAACCTCAATTTACTTAGAGAAATGGGAATAAACAGTCCATCCGAAATCTAGAAGAGAGAAGGTCTCGGAAGGATTTTCACACGGCCATGTCTGTTGGGCAGACGCACAGCCCTGTGGGTTTGTACGTAGCTTGCTAACTTGGATTTGCAGAGTAAATACATGTTATCATTCACTGAGAAATAGCGTGAGAGGTCTGGGTGAGGAGAAGGGGTTTGAAGAAACTATTATTTTGGATGAAAGCTGTGGTATTTGGCCCCTTGACTGAAACTAGTGCTAATACTAGTTGCAAAGTTAATTGCCTTGGGTGGCCAGGTTCTAGGACAACGAAACAGTAAATCTGAGAGTACTAAGCATCCGTTCAATAAATATTTACGGAGTGCCTAATTTGCATTAGAGAGTGGAGAAAATACTGGGACACAAAAATGAGTCATAGTTACGCCTTCGCGCTCTCACTATGAGGAAACCAATAAGAAAACACACCAGCACAGTTCAATGACGCGTGGGCTAGCGGCTACTGTGTCACTTCCATCTGGATTCCAATCTCTGCTCTTAGTTATGTAGATTCAGGCAGTTTATTTAAACTCTCTGAGTCTCAGTTTCCTTAACTCAAAGTAGAGATGGTAGCAATATGCACCTCACAGAATGCTGCAGGAATTACGTGAGACATACATGTGGGATTAGATAGAGGATCCACTACACAGGGCTCACAGTGAGTGCTCAAGAAAATTGACTGTGACAGAGGCTGAATCCTGGAAGCAGCAGGAGGGAAACAGATCACAGATGCATGTGTTTCATCCCTTTCTCCAACTGCACTCACTCTTGTGCACGCACACACACACACACACACCCCTTTTAAGTTTGGCTTTCACATTGGTCCCTGTAAGAATAGTTAGAGGGTCCTAGTCTCACTATGATACTTGTATTTTCTTAGCGTGGTCATATAGAGATTGAGGGAGGAAACACAAGCAGCCATTTAATTGTGATCAGGAAGATTTTGTTGGAGGCCTGCTGATATGAAGACTATTTGCAAAGGGCAGTGCCTGTGGCTCAGTGAGTAGGGCGCCGGCCCCATATACCAAGGGTGGTGGGTTCAAACCCGGCCCTGGCCATACTGCAACAAAAAATAGCTGGTGTTGTGGTGGGCACCTGTAGTCCCAGCTACTTGGGAGGCTGAGTCAAGAGAATCACCTAAGCCCAAAAGCTGGAGGTTGCTGTGAGCTGTAATGCCACAGCACTCTACCAAGGGTGACAAAGACTCTGTCTCTAAAAAAAAAAAAAAAAAAAAAGACTATTTGCAGGGTATGGGAGCTGTGCTTCATTTCTTTTCAGGTACTAAGGGTGGCTGAATTATTTGACGATTAAAGTAGAACAGATTAATTATTCTATAGGTTGAACATCCTTAACTTTAAAATCTGAAGTCCAAAATGCTCCAAAATCCCAAACTTTTAAAATGCTAACATGACCATAAATGGAAAATTGCACACTTAACCCATGTGATAGGTCACAGTAAAAATACAGGCAAGACTTTATTTCATGTACAAAATTATTAAAAATACTTTGTAAGATTATCTTCAGGATATGTTTATAAGATATATATGAAACATACGTGAATTTTGTGTTTAGACGTGGGTCCCATCCCTAAGGCATCTCATTCCATGCATGCTAATATTCCAAAGTCTGAAACACTTCTTGTTCCAAGCATTTTGGATAAAGAATACTCAACTGATAATCTATTAATTTTCAAAGTTGACAGAAAATCTTACGGTGTGTCAAATAGGAATTTCAATGACTTTCTTTCTTATACCTCTATGGTGATGGATAGTAAATATTTGCAAATCAGTGGCAGATGATGGTGCTCTTCTTGGCTTTAGAATAGTTCCTGGTGGTAGAAGACATCATATTCCATTCCCGGCACTGGCTAGAAGTGACGTGGAGTAGGGTGACACCATCTTCCTGTCATTTATCAGGGACCCCAGCTCAGTAGGCGTGGCCATGACTGCTTTCCCATCTCCATCTCCAGCACTCCTGCAAGCCTTTTGGACTCACTTAGGTTTGAGGAAAGATGGTGGGTGGGTGGGAATGAGCATTGTTTCTCAAATTATGCTGATTGCAGACACCTGTGAACATTCAGGACTAACAATATTCTGCAAAATATACTTGGGAAAAGTGGCTTGGAAGAATCAAATCAAAATTATTTTAAGATATTAAAGTGTCTAAATATAATAAGAGCTAAACTGAACACTTCGTTGAACAATTATACTGTAGTGTCACATCTATAGTCTACTTTACCAGCTTTTAAAAGACAGATTATTATAGAAGAATCTTTTATAAGTAGTTGTCCTTGTGTGTGTATGTGGGGGGGGGTGTCAAATACCTCCTTTTTTTTTTTTTTTTTTTTTTTACTACAAACAGTAGGAGAAATTGTTGAAAATCAAGAAATATGGACAAATAAAAAGAAGAGAATTAAAACCCAAATATTTGACTTTGTACAAATCAACCAAAATAAAATTGTGATACTTATCTCTTGAAAACAGTTGTGGAAGGAACAGCTGATTTCAGGATGGGTCTTCCAATGTACCTCATGGCTCATACATATTTGCAGGTGGTTTACTTCTGTGCCTGAGCATTAACGACAACAGAAAACCAAGACCTGCTGGCTCCTCCTGGGGAAAGGGTGCTGTGGGGCTTTCTGTATGTCCCCTCCCCTCTGGACTGCAGGCCCGAGCCTGTGAGCCAGCCAGGGAGCTGGGTCAGATGCCCCCGGTCACTCAGTCTCTGGCTGTTTTTATTACTGTTTGTGAGTACCTCGTAAATTCACTCCTCAGACACTTGCCAATTCGGGATCTGATGATTTATGATTGCGAGGTAAGTGTTATTTTGTGACAGTGCAATGGAATACTGCCTACGAAAAGAAAATGTCATGCCATTTTGCTTTACCTCTGTTGGGAAAAATAAACATTTGAGAGAATTAGTGAAACTATTTTAAAATTTGTTGTTCTGGATGAATAAAATATGTAACTAACGATTGGATTACCCTCAGAGAGGAGCCTCGTCAAGTTCCCCTGAGGCTGCAGGAATTGGAAGGGCAGAGCAGCTCTTTTCCTCACCTATTAAAAAAAAAAAAAATGCAGGTGACCCTTTAGGCCACCAGAAAAAAATTCCCTTTAAAATAATCCATTCTTACACTCATAATACTGCATTTAAATTGATACAATGTTTTAGTAAATTTTGTCTAGCGTAGAGATTAGACCAAGGGTAGAATTGACCTAAAGAAACAGAAAATTCTTCTTTTTTTCTTTCTTTCTTTCTTTCTTTTTTTTTTTTTTTTTGGTGGTAAGTGGGAAGTCTATGAGTTCTACATAAATACAAAGGCAAATGATAATATCAATGACTATTTTAATTGCATCTTTAATCCATAAGGATAGTTCAATGACATTTTAAATTATACTTTTAGAATTGTAGTCACATAGGAGATAAAACTCAGTAACTATTTAATAATGCATAGTAAGATCAACTGTATCCTCTCTTGAGATCACATTTAGGTGGACTGAATGTAAAAGCCCAATTCAGAATTTAGACAGCATTTAATCTTCTGGAGGACATTGTTGAGTCCTTCTAAATATAAAGTACCCAGGTCTGGTCCTTTGAGTTCGTACCTATTATCTCTGCTGAGTGATTAGTTTCACTGGACTCACAGCTAAGCTGTATTATTATTATTATTATTATTACTATATTGGATTGCTATAGATCAAAGTATTCTCAATCCTGGAAAGTTACTAATCAGTTTGGGGAATTTATGTGACTGATTGGTAACTAATTGCTGTCCTTTAACTCGGCTTTATCTGGAGATTATAATATAGCGAGATTGCTGCTGGCTGGGGAGCGGGGAAGTGGTCAAGTGATTTGCTGAAGGTCCCCCAGCTCTTAGTAGCTGGTGTAGCTGCCACGGAACCCAGAGGTAGAAGTGATAGAGCAAAGAGAAAGGAAGTAGAAGGGGAATACTATTAAATTATTTTAAAATGTAAGTTTTTTGAGCCACATACTTGAAGCTATGATTTGAATGGAAACTAGTGGACAGGCACTTTTGTTTAATAAAGAAATATTTGCCCTCAGCAGAAGACAACATTTTAAAGCTTGTCATTTCATTTCTGGGAAAGTATTTGAGGAAAATGACACGGCTCAGCCCTGTTTGCTGCCCGTTTTGTTGTCTCCTGCTGAGACTTGCCATTTCCATAGCCAGTGGGCTGTATTGAATCAGACAGAAGCAGTAGGTCATTAACAGACATGGAGACTTGGGGCAGCCTGCAGAGACCGAAAGGGGGAAAATCATTTGGGGCCACATCCACAGAACTGCATTTAATAGAATCTCATGCAACTGGGTTCGAGGGGGTTAGCCTGATTTTCAGAGAAACTTTGGAAGCTTTAAAAAGCACCAAGTAATTTTCCTCCCAAAGAAGGTCATGCCTGACATGAAAACGTAGGTGGGAGAGGACCCTCGTTTCAACATGCTGTACTTTCTCCTGTCGAAAAAATAACTGCTTAAAATTCGCTTAGTTAAAAACCAAAAAAGCCCAGGTTTTATTTTTCTACTGACACTCACATCAACCTTGAGATCTTTAGCTCAGAAGATTAATTCAAGGGAAGATTCTATTATTTATTTCAATCAATATCTAAATTATTAAACTGTATTTCCAAGATCTTCAGAGATTTTTCTGGATATTATAACTGGGAGGTGTGCTGGAGGGGACATTTTTGCCTTTGAGATTGCTGTTCATTATTTTAACATTTATGAGATTATTCATCTTAGGAAATATAGATAATCACCTCCTCTTAAATGTAGAACAGTTTGTCTGGGGAAGGAAAAATACATAAAAATATACAGAGACCCTGTATATTGACATAACATGAGCATTCATAAATACTTCGGTAGAAATTAGGCTTATGAAGTGAAGCATTGGAGAATATTTAAATGTTTCTTCTCTCCAGAAATTTATAATGAATTTTTGTACCTTAACCTGGAATCAAAGGTGCAGGTATGGAGACAGGACCTAAAATTGCAATGGTTACATTTATAATTAAGTAAAATTTAAGAAATAGTTTTCCTATAAGCATATCATTTGCATATTTACAAATTCTACCATTTAGCTATATATGAATGTACCCATGAGAATTTTTTGAGGGGAAAGTTTCAAAACGGTTTCACACGTGTCTTAGATCTCTTTTCAGATTCCACCCAGCTTGGAAGATGGCTGTCCTGTCTTGTTCATCTGCGTTCTCTGCCATGCTGTGGTCTGACTAGGTCCTCAATACATTTGTAGGGTTAACTTGAATTTGTGTAGACAGTGTATGTAACTTCTAACAGATTGATAATTAATTGCCCCTTTTGTTTTGGGCAGCATTATTAATAAGTCAGTGATACTAAATGATTTCAAGGTACATTTTTATCAGTTGAAGAAGACATTTACATGCTGGGCTCCTAGTAGGGTCAATGCATTATGCACCTAAGTCTCTATGCACCAATATGAGAATGTCCTTCTCAGCCAGGAAGTCATTAAAGAAAACACAGCCCCATTACAATGTCATTTTCCCCTTAATTTTCTGATTACTTACATTCGGTTTGGTCCTAATTATGAGTACCTTTAATTGCTTTATCACAGTGATGATTAACTGTGCCCAAGTCAAAGCCCTATGAAAGGGAGGACAATTCCTTCTAAAGGCTTTGCATGAATGCACTTAGGAAGAAGATTAAGCAAAGGAATAGAGGCTTTCCACCTTCCAGAAGGCTGCTCAGCCCTCTTACATTTCTAGGGAATGTCTTCCTAAAAATCCCAGGAGTGTCATCTTTGGGTTTTTTCAGACCCTCCCTAACCATCCCTTTTCCTAACATGCTATAATCTGCTGCCTTATTTACATGAATCATTCTGCCAGAAGATAATATCAAAAATGAAATACATGCCAGCTGTTCTCCAGAGTCTCTTTTAATTTTTTTAAACATGGAAATCCACATTATATTCCTGAAAGAGTACATGGCTGTGTTTGCCTTTGTTGTTTTCCATTTTTGTGTATCAAATATCAATGATTGAAATTTGTCATGTTTTATAAATTATAAAGTTTGAAACTCCAATTATAAATGATTTATTGCCAAAACTGCTCAGTGGCAATCAGCCTCATTTTAAGAAATATTTAATAGCTGATCAAGGTGGTTCATTTCACTTTTAGATGAGCACACTGACCCTAGGATATAATAGAAATAAAACTGTGAGATTAGATGTTTTAATTCTGTATTTTAATTCAATTTTTATAAAATGGACATATTTAGAGATTTTATTTTCAGATTAAATAATTTTCATTTAAAGTAAGCACACAATATTATTTGAATGTTTCTGTGTAGGTTTTAGGGGGAAGAGGGAAAAATACCATCGTACTATCTTTATTGAAATCTTACATTCATTTTAGGTTCTTCTCAGAAGCGTCCGTTTGTGTATCACAGTGACATCTATTGCCCCGGAGTCTAGTTGATGAAGTTCAAATCAGTCGAACAAAGTTCATTTCCCCGGTTCTTTCCCGTTGAAGCCTGGGCCACACACTGGAGATGGGGACGGAGAGACTGTTTATTCCTTGGTAAAGAGCGGTCTGGGGAGGAAGAGGGCCTTTGCTTTGGGAAAGCTGACACATCATTGTCAATTTATTATCAAGCTATCCCTTTTCCCTTGAGCAAGGCTTTAGACTTTGCAGGCTACAATGATTCACATTTGCCAAGCATCTTTTTCTCATTTTCTTGCTCCTACTTGGAAGGAAAAGTTCATCCAGTGGCTCATTTGAAAAGGTGCAAGTGAAGAGAGGTGACGTAGAGATGAGGACCCCTCTGGGCTTTGTTTGAGGTGGTTGCCTGTGACCCGCAGCTGTCCCAGCTCTGTGGGGAAACGTCACAGAATCATAGAAACAGGGACACAAACTATATGGTATGATGTATTTTCCTTTCATGCTAATTATCCCTTTTGGAACCTTGGTGTACATAAATACAAAGTTGCTCATCACCATTTTAGACCCTGCACCTTATGTTTCTATTCAGTGGATTTTTCAGAAAGGTTTATTAATAATTGAGAATTAAAGAAATGGCACCAATAATTTTTGTTTCCCTTGGTAGACTTTGGTACCGCAAATGGACAAAGCAGGTAAGTTCCTGGCGTAAGGTGATTATCTAGCTTACTATTTTCAAATACACTGAAGTCTAGGCAGTGCCGGTGAGTACAACAGGCCGGCAGCAGGCTGCTCCCCAGCAGAGAAGCAATCAGGTCTAGCAGAATGTTCAGCTGTGGGACCAGGAAAGAAAAGCTGACATCCAGATGCCAGTGCTTTGGAAGTCTTAACTGGAGTTGCACATATGGGTCCTGCATCTGCTTGGGTTATGCCACCAGTCAGCATCCAAATTGACACAGCTTTCATTGCATGAATCGGCAGAGGCCTGCCTATATGTCTGGGTCTTTCAGCTAAGACGGCTGTCAAAATCAGTGGTGTGGCCTGCAGAAAGCTAATTTTTAGGCTCAGTGCCTGTAGTTCAGAGGTTAGGGTGCTGGCCACATACACCAGAACTGGCAGGTTCAAACCCAGCCTCGGCCTGCTAAACAACAATGACAACTACAACAAAAAATAGCGGGGCATTGTGGCGGGTGCCTGCAGTCCCAGCTACATGCAAGGCTGAGGCAAGAGAATCACTTAAGCCCAAGAATTTGAGGTTGCTGTGAGCTGTGATGCTACAGCACTCTACAGAGGGCAACATAGTGGGACTCTGTCTCAAAAAAAAAAAGAAAGCTAATTTTCAGAAGACCAACCTGAAATGTAATCTATTTTGGGAGATAGATTTTGAGTACCCACAATAAATCATTTCTGAATGTCCATCATAGGAGGGCGATTGCAGTGATGAAGATGTATGTGTACGTGAATGCGTGTGTAATTGTGATTCTTTTTGTCTAATCTAGAAGTGCTCAGAGAAAGTTAGGTCCAAATAATTTTGGACAGTGACTGAAATCAGTGCATGGTGAATGCACTCTGGATGTACTTATTCTATCCTAGAAATTTGGATTACAAATCTAACGGTGGCAATGAACTGTTTTCTCCCCCTTTTACATGAAAAAAAGATACAGAGGCTCACATCCAAAAACCATAAGAATTTGCCTTCCAGTAAGTGCTTTTCTTATTGACCATGATGGTCCCAATAGCAAGTTGAATAATTCACCTTTTCATCTCTTTCATTCCCCAGAATCCTTCTCAAACAGAGAAAAGAGTAGCTTTATCTCTTGTTATTATCTCAAGTCATGCCTCGAACAAGAATAACCAACGGACAAATGTGTGCCGTGGGACCCAATTCGTATATCTACTTTCAATTTCAGCCATTTGTTTATGTAATGTGCTATCTTCATTGAAATCATCAATTCCTGTCAGAGAAGAGGTTAGGTATAAGAGGAAAACGTGATTTGTGGCCTTTGTCCTTTTTTAGTTCCCACTGTATTAGGAACCCATTTATGAACAGACTTGGAGACTTCTGTTAAGTTGCTAAATTCCATTTTATCATCACCTAACTTTCTGGTTAAGTTGCAAACACATTTGCTAAGCTTTAAGATTGTTATTGAAGTTCACAGATTTTGCAAGATAACACATAATAGTGATTGACGTTAATTAGAATCAAGCGGCTATCCTATCATGCTGTTTGTAACTATGTTTTCCAATTTCCCTTTTGCAACTAGAGATTCTAGCTGGGTACGAATGCACTGTTAGTACTAGTGACATTTCTAGGTCACTGATAATGTACTCCATTGTCTTGGGGTGTGGTCAAGGCTGTGGGATTCCTGTTGATCTAATGTATGCAGACAGGGTTGTTGTGGCCTGGCCTTTGATCTTAGTGTTGCGGCATCAATGCTGAGATGAAGGGACCCCCATGGAGCCAGGACCTTAGCCAGCTACCTCCCAAGCTAGGATAGGGGCCTTGGCTTCCTAATTTTGACTTTACCATAGCTGAAAATTTCATACATGTTTATATACCTTTTGTGCCCAGAGTTTAGACTATTCAACATCAGATAAGTAATGATAATCTTAAAGTACCTCAGTGTTCTCTGACTAGGAATATCCTGCCCCCGAGAAGAATGGCTGGCCATGCTTCCACAAAGGCACCTTGAGCATTTGTGTTGAATGTTGGGATGGCACTAGGCCTTGTAAAGAATATGTCCTTTCTCCCACCTCTACTCCCCATGCAGGCAAAATTCAGAAGCCTGGAACTTAGCCAGGAGAACCTCTGTGCCGCTGTTAAACCGTAGATTTTAGTTATCCATTTTCCTGGCCTAAATACTTGTTACTTGGTGAGGAGATTTGCCCAGGATATCACATACCCTGCAGGAGGCCATGAAAGCAGGTCTCTGTCCTCCTCCAGCTCAGCCATTCAGATGCAGAAGTGTAGCAGTCTGGGGAGCTGTCTGCACTTGTCCCTAAGTCCTACAGAGAGAACAGGATTACCGTGGAAAAGGGACAGTGCCAAGGTAAACTTCCCACCCCAGTCCCGAGAATGAAAGGCAGAGTAGTGGCAGAGCCCATATCACAGGGGCCTCTCAGTGAGACAATGGCTTCTTGCACCCTCAATTGAATACTAACCCTTCAAATGTGCATTTTGGTAGTTACTTACTGAGTCCTGGACCCTGCCGTTAGATGCTGCAAATACCACGAAATAGTCACAGTCCTTGTTCTTATGGATTTCTTTCATAAGGCTAAAGAGACAGATATAGAAATAAATAATTGTGATAAAACCTACTAGGAGCAAAACTAAGGTCCTTGGAGACTCAAAGAGTAAGGAGAAGACTTGACTGTACCTTGTAGAATCTGAGGAAGTGCTGCCGGCGCTTAGGCAGGACCTTCGTGGGCAGTGATTTTCAGGCCAGGTGACATGGCACACTAGTGTCCAGTGAGAGGATCTCAGGTGTGCTGTGAAAGTTTTTAAAGATCATTAATTAAATTATCTTTGAAAAAAATTCAAAGAACTGTACATATGATCTTTTCTGTTTTTACTCTTTTTTCAATCAACGTAATTTAAGTGTGCCACACAAGTTTAACTATAGGTTCAAGTGTTCCATGAGATTAAAAAAAGCGTGAAAAACACTGTTCCCTGGTGGGTTTGACCAGGTGGAGAAGGATAGACGGACACCCCAGGTGGAGGGAATGGCGTGATCCAGGGCTCAGGACTTAGCAAAGGGATAGGAAGTGGTCTGTAGAAAGGTTGGCATTGGTGTTCTGTTCATTTTGATTCAAAAAGTGATTTTTGAGTGCTTTTTCTGTGCCAACACATAGCTGGGCACTGGAGTTAGTAATAAGGAAGATATTGCCTGCCTTCAAGGAACACAGAGCATTATAGGGCCTCAGCATTCACATCGTGGTTTCTGCACGGTGGGCGGAAGAGGCAGGAGAAGAGTCGGGAGTGTCGGGTTGAGACCAAATGCCAGTGGCTGGGTTTCGACTTCACCCCCAAGGAAATGGGGACCTATGAAGAACGTTGAATTTGAAAGTATACTTCATGGCAGGCAAATGAGAGAAAAGAAAGAACAAGCAGGCAGTGAGTGGTTGGGGTAGTCGTGGAGAAAGGCCATGAGGCTTGAACTAGGGGATGATGGTGACATTGCAGTGGAGAAGGAGCTGAGAAAAAAAAAGAATCTCATTATTCTTCTTTACAGATTAGGAAACTTTACAGGCTTAGAAAAGGTAAGGGATTTGTTCAGATTCTTAGAAATAGCAAATTATAGAACTGGAATGTGAACCTAGACACGCCATTGTAAAAATTGCATTCCGTGGCAGTGGTTGAGACAACGGGCCCTTGAGTTTTATTTATTTATTTGTTTATTTTTTATTGTGGAGAAGGGGCGGGGAAAGAAGGCGGGGGAAGAGGTGTGTGACAGGGTCGGGCCAGTGGCATGGTACCATGTTGGCTGTATCTAGGTAGAGGCAGTTTCAGGCCAGGCCTTGCTGAGTCGTTGCTACGCGGAAGTAGCTCGATGGATCTACTTCTAGTCAGGCTCGGGAAGTTGCACTAGGCCTCAGGCACATGGCAGGGCCCAACAATTCCCTCTT